>CAUYTI010093077.1:0-23403 GCA_963575145.1 Galago senegalensis | reverse complement strand
GGTCCCAGCTACTTGGGAGGCAGAGGCAAGAGACTCGCTTGAGCCCAGGAGTTGGAGGTTGCTGTGAGCTGTAATGCCACAGCACTCTACCCAGGGGGACAGCTTGAGGCTCTGTCTCAAAAAAAAAAAAAAAAAAAAAAGCAAGACCCTGTCTCTAATAAAAATAGAAAAAAATTAGCTGGCCGTTGTGGCACTCACCTGTAGTCCCAGCTACTTGGGAGGCTGAGGCAGGAAGACACCTTAAGCCCAGGAGTTTGAAGTTGTTATGAGAGAGGCTGATGTGTCATGGCACACTAGCCTGGATATGTACAATATAAAGGCAACAATAAAGTAAATACAAAATATGATACAAAGGAGGGAGCAATTGATTTAGGAGATAAAAAGGAAGGCTAGAACAGTTAGCACCTGGGCTAACTTTTGAAAGACGCCTAAATTCTTTTATTAGCTTCCTAAATATTCTCCTAGTTCAGTCATTCCTCTATGGTTTCGCTGTGCCATTTCTTTGCTACAAAAACTAAGGCCTCCCCTCTATCACCAACCAAAAAAGCAGAAGTTTCATGCATATAAAAAAACCCATATCTGCCCTCTGCTTATCCTTTCAATTTTATGTACTACTGGCTCATCAGATTGCCCTCAGACCGTATCACTCAGTCAATAGTTATTTAGCTAAGCACCTACTGTGTACTGGAATCAACTACAGTCAAATCTAAAAACATTTAAATCTCGTTTATTTTCTACCTCTTGGCTATCCATTACTTTCTCCTGAAAACTTGACTTCCTTTATCTTCAATAGTCCATTAACCTGACTCTTACTCCTTAACTGACTTTCAATTTCCACAAAGAAGTTGAGCCTTCACTTCTTTTTTTTTTTTTGAGACAGAGCCTCAAACTGTCCCCCTGGGTAGAGTGCCGTGGCATTACAGCTCACAGCAACCTCCAAGTCCTGGGCTCAAGCGAGTCTCTTGCCTCTACCTCCCAAGTAGCTGGGACCACAGGCGTCCGCCACAACGCCCGGCTATTTTTTGGTTGTAGCCATCATTGTTGTTTGGCGGGTCCGGGCTGGGGATTCAAATCTGCCACCTTAGGTGTACGTGGCTGGCGCCCTAGCCGGCTGAGCTATTGGTGCCGAGCCGAGCCTTCACTTCTTAATTTACTTTCTTTGCTATCACTTGTATGCAGACATTGTTGATCTAATCCCAGTACTGATTCTCTAACCTAGATTCAGTTCCATATTGTTCTGCTAACTTAACTACATAGGAGTTAAACTTAGGATACTCTATGTAACCTTAATCATCATGCCCAAAGCCATAACCTCCCACCCTACTTCTAAAATATTACAATTAGGCTCCTTTCCTCAATTTCTAATTTAAACATCAAGTTCTCAAAGTTTAAGTGACTTAGCTCCACTCCTCCAAAAGCAAAAAATATGACATGTGCATTAAAACGTCTGAGCAAGAAAGTAACAGAAATCAGGGCTTGGCCATGGTGGCTCACACCTATAATCTCAAAGCCTTAAGGAGGTTGATCAAGGAGAATCACTTGAGCCCAGAAATTCAAAACCAGCCTGGGCAACATACTGCAACACCATCTCTACAAAAAAGTATGCCTACAATGATAGCCACATGAGAGGCTGAGGGAGGAGGACCTCTTAGACCTAGGAGCTCAAGGGGGCAGGCAGTGAACTATGATCCTGCCACTATCCTTTAGCCTAGGCAACAAAGAAAAAACCTGCCTCCTAAAAAAAAGAAAAGTAAAGTAAAACTTGGTCCAGTAAACCAGCAGTTGGGTTTAAGAATGGGAAGCTAGCTAAATTGATAGTGTATGTAATACAGTACCAAGAATACTGGATCAGCAGCCAGAAGAGATTCTAGTATTGGGTTTGTCATTTTCTTGCCCTATTACTCTGTGTAAGTAGTCACTGGTCAAAGATTCTGTTTTTTGAGAGGGTCTCACTCTCTTGCCTGGGCTAGAGCACACTGGCATCATCATAGTTCACTGTAACCACAAATTCCTGAGTTCAAGTGATCCACTTCCATTAGCCTCTCAAGTATTCTAAGCAGCTGAGACTATGTGCATGTCACTATACCTGGCTAATTTTTTTTGTAGAGACAGGATCTTGCTTTTGCTCAGACTTGTTCTCAACTCTTGGCCTCAAACAATCCTCCTGTGTTGGCCTCCCACAGTGCTAAGATTACAGGTGAGGGCCATCATGCCTGGCGCAAAGATTCTTAATATCTAACCCTCTCTACTTATCAAGAGGTATTGTTCATAATTATAACATAGCCTATGTATAAGCAATCAGCAAATTACAAAGCATTACCTAAATACAGAATTCTTACTTCTACTACAAAAAGCTGTTGTCCAATAATTATAAAATGCCAAAAAGTAAGACAATAGCATTTCATGCGACAGTCACAGCACTCAGCAAAATTCACTATCAACAGTTAATACAATGGAGTACCAAAACCTTAGCACAGAATTTCTCGAAGTGTGGTTCTCTGGTTTTTAGCAGAAATTACTCTGGGCAATTTATTAAAAAGAAATACAGTGGTTTGGCGCCTGTGGCTCAAGCAGCTAAGACGCCAGCCACATAACACCTTAGCTAGCAGGTTCAAATCCAGCCCAGGCCTGCCAAATAACAATGATGGCTGCAAAAATAGCTGGGCATTGTGGCATGCGTCTGTAGTCCCAGCTACTTGGGAGGCTGAGGTAAGAGAATTCCTTAAGACCAGGAGTTGGAGGTTGCTGTGAGCTCTGATGCCACAGCACTCTACCCAGGGCAACAGCTTGAGGCTCTGTCTCTAAATAAATAAATAAAAAAAACCCCACAGCTTTGGGAGCCTCACTCCAGAACTGGTCAAATACAAATCTAGAGTTAAGGTGGTATAACTTGCACTTTTAACAAGATCTATAAGTAATTATACATGGCTGAAGTTTTACAAAAATGCCGACTTAGGATTCACATGAATAGGGCCTTTAATTGGGTACTAGTGATTTGACAAATCAAGGCAATCTCTAAATACTTTGAGGTGACCAGGATGTTAACCCCTGATGGTGGCTCGGCGCCTGTGGCTCAAGTGGCTAAGGTGCCAGCTACATACACCTAAGGTGGTGGGTTCGAATCCAGCCCAGGCTCGCCAAACAACAATGACAGCTGCAACCAAAAAATAGCCAGGCATTGTGGTAGGCGCCTGTGGTCCCAACTACTTGGGAGGCTGAAGCAGGAGACTCGCTTGAGCCCAGGAGTTGGAGGTTGCTGTGAGCTGCGATGCCACTGCACTCTACCCAGGGGGATAGCTTGAGGCTCTGCCTCAAAAAAAAAAAAAACACCCTGATGGTAAGAAACCATTCATATCTTCACACAATGAGACTTAGACTTCTTTCCTCCTAATTTTCAGAAGGAGACAAATTTATAACCATATGCCATGCTCATGACAGATGCTCAAAAAGAATTTAAGCCTCACAAAATTGTCTTTTCAATGAAATGCATCAGTATCTCAAACTTTGTCTGGCATATGATAGCTATAAAGAAATGCCTGTTATTTCCTATAAGCTACTGTACAAAGTGTTATGAAGTATGTTAAGTTCACCAAGACAAGTCTCAAATCATCAGAGCTTTCATTTCCCAAGTAGAAGCTAACAACATTTACTTCTGAGTACTAATATTATGTAGGTTCAAAACTGGAACACTAGAATTTCAGTATATGGAGCTTGATCATAATAATTTTAATCAAGGGAGAATAGCCAAACACAAAACAAAACACAACCTGAATAGTAAAGGTCATAGTTTAAAAAAAAGAAAAAGGGAAAAAATGGTATTATTCTAAGAGATTAACCTTTATTTAGAAGAATTTCATTATTTCAATTGTTACCAAGGACAATGTATTAAACATCTTTAATATAAGTTTTGAAAAATATGGAACTTAAAATTTTCAAAAATTTCATGCTACTACTTTCCAACAACATAGCTTTAAGTCAGACCTCACATTCCCTTTTTCATAAAAGCCACCTTTAGGACAGAATGCTTTGACAGTACAGGAAAATGTAAAACTAAGTACAGTACTTATTTCAACTCATACAACTTCAATTCAGAAGGTTCATATGGAAAACTTCTCCACTGTACACTTACTAACAACACAAATGAAACCTATTGATGATTTATAGTATTTACACTGTGTACGTCAGCCATTATCACTGTCATCATCTCAAAAAAAAGAAATCCTTCTTCAGTACAAAATTTGTTATAAGCAACTTCCTGATGTCACTGAAATAGAATCAAAAGAAATTCAAAATGGCTGACAATACCAACGAATGCTAATAGATACTTTGAGCTGATGAGCATCTGCAATAGTAAATAATCCTTTACTGTGAAGTTAATGGACATTAGCTTTTAATAACAGTATTATCTTTATACCCACATTCAAAGCTAAATGAACTATTCCAGCCAGGTTTCCATTTGTAAATTGGCAGCCAGCTAGTGGGTTCAGTGGAATACTTAACACAACATTAAGTACCACAGACTTGGTGAATATCCCCATTATTGACTGGGAATAAGGAACTGAACCAGACATGTACCAGGCACTTCTAAAATTCAATTAAAATGCATAGCAGCAGGCCAGGGGCAGTGGCTCATGTGCAACCCTAGTACTCTGGGAGGCTGAGAGGGAAGATCCCTTGAACTCAGGAGTTTAAGACTAATCTTAGCAAGAGCAAGACCCCCACTAAAATTAAAAATAATTAGCCAGGTGTGTGGTGGGCACCTGTAGTCCCAGCTACTTGGAAGGCTAAGGCAGGAAGACTGCTTAAAGCCAAGAGTTTGAGAGTGCTGTGAGTTAAGCTGACACAATAGCACACTAGCCTGGGCAACAGAATAAAGACATTGTCTCAAAAAAAAAAAAAAAGTATAGTAGCCATAACCTTCTTCAGGGTTCCATTTTATTTATTGTTATTTTTTTTAGACAGAGTCTCGCTATGTCACCCTCAATAGAATACTGTAGCATCACAGCTCACAGCAACCTCCAACTCTTGGGTTTAAGCAACTGTCTTGCCTCACTCTCCCAAGTAGCTGGGACTACAGGTGCCTGCCACAACACTTGGCTATTTTGTTGCTGTATTTGTTATTGTTGTTTGGTAGGGCTAGGGCAGGCTGGGTTTGAACTCAACAGCTCCTGTGTATGTGGCTGGTGCACTAGCTGCTGAGCTGTAGGTGCTGAACCTACAAAAAATAATTCTAAAAAACTAGCCAGGTGTCATAGCATGCACTTGTATTCCTAGCTACTAGGGAGGCTGAACAAGGAGGATCTCTTAAGCCTGGGAGTTGGAGTTTACAGTGAGCTGTGATTACACCAATACACTTTTGTCTGGGTAATAGAGGAAGATCTTATTTCACAGAACAACAGCCCAATGTGATTCCACTATGCAGAAGTTGGGAACCATTGGTATATGAAAGACACAGTAAGATCTGTTGAAACCACACATTAGCTGTGTGACTTCAGGGAAATTAATCCCTTCAACTCACACACTTTGTATGTAATCCCACTTTATAGGATTATTGTAATTGAGATCAAGTGCAATGCCTGGATAATGCTGGACCCTCTTTCTTGCATGCAGAGGGAAATACATTTAGCCAATTATTCCCTTGTTTCAATAGTATTTGTCAATGTTACAAATAAACAAATGGCAATTATACGTTAAAGTTAGAAAAAATTACTTTATCAGAGAACAAAAGAGGCATCTTTTACCCTACTGATTCCATCAATTTATACAATGCATAAAAAAACTCTTAAAACCTAGCTGATCTTACAAAAGCCTTTTATAAATGAGTACTGATGTTACAAATTACAAAATTCACTCTAGGTTCTAGATGATGTCACAAGCAGAACCCTAACTCTGTCAACACAATTCTTTTTCCATTTCCATTTATATTGAGGATATAACAAACTTTTTTCATAAAGCACTTCCCAAAACCCCATTAAAGCAGCTATAGCATACTCCACTGACCACTCCTAGACAAGGGAAAGGCAGTATTCTAGTTCTTCAAAAGAGACTGAGGCAAATATCACCACCACCTGATGATTTTGTCAGGTAAATATCATAGTACACTTCATTTTGACAAAGACTATTAACCTGTATTCTTGCAATAAGCCCATCAACATCAAATTCAGAATAATTTGTAAGTATGATCTAAAGACTAACTTTTTATAAAACAGAATTAACATTATCACAGATGTTGCACACTAAGAATTAGAGTATGTATATATATATATAAGCATACACAGAAAAATCAAATATCTCAAGGGGGGAATGGGTTATACCTTTACATGCATTTGTCAAAACTGATCCAACCACACATTAAAATCTGTGCCATTTCACCATATGAAAATTACACCTCATTTAAAAAAAATACTATGATATACACTAGTCCCTGTCATGTTAATACTGGTCATCCAAGATTTAACAGACATCTGAGATTGTAGTGGAAACAAAAATAATAACCAAAAAAACTACCATTTTAACTGGGTGTTCATTCATTGAAAAGATATAAACGTATTCATATAACCTCATAAAAACTTCTGTTAAACTCAAGGACTAATTTTGTTAACATTTGCATTCCAAATTCTAGTTTTCCTTCTAGAACTGACAGTAAAGTTCCTTACTAAATATTGACAAATCATGAGAAAACCAAGACTTAATGGGGTGGTGCCTGTGGCTCAAGGAGTAGGGCGCCAGCCCCACATACTGGAGGTGGTAGGTTCAAACCCAGCCCCGCCCCAAAACTGTAAAAAAATAAAAAAATAAAAAACCAAGACTTAATGATAGATACACTTTAGGTACAGCTTAATTTGAAACAAAATAATCTAGTTCTAAAAATGTCTAATGCTAAAGAAGTAAAACCCACATACTTTACATGGGTTCACAAATATTTACTCCAAATTACTAATTTCCAACAGTTATCTTGCAAACCAGGGATTCAACAGAACACCCTGAATTATAAGCATCTCATTAAATATACAAATACCTACATTTATACAAAAGCTTTGCAGCTTCTGTGTATGATGCAAAAGGCCATCAAGTGAAAACAATACATAGCTCTCCAGCATCAAATAATTTGACTTTGACATAATGATGATAATGGCTCTCAGGACTAGGAGTTAGACTTTAATAGCTCCTGAGACTCAAATATTATAATTTGTATGAATACATCTCTTAGGTTTTGTCAAGCTCAAAAATGCTAATTAGCATTATTATATTACTCCATAAGCCAATATAAAGCACTTCTAGTACGACACGGACTCGGTTACCCTTTGAGTTAAAAATCTCATGCATCTGTAAGTTATCTTAACAAAAATACACTTAGGCAGCTGTCACCTTTGTTTTCTCAGGACAGCCATTACAATCTTATTCATAGATATTTGCTCAGAACCAAAAATGTAAGATTAATATTTAAGCCACTTTTAACAGTGAAGATTAAGTCTTTTATATCTTCTAGAATACTTTGTATTTGGAGACAGCAAGAAAGGTGATTAAAAAACATCAGATAGCTAAGTGGGGTGGAGTCTCAGGTGCTTGTGAGGCTAAGGCAGGGGGTGGCTTCAGTCCATAGGTTCAGTGAATGAATGAACAGGTTCAAGGTACTAGTATGCTAGGATCACAGCTATGATCTCACTGTGAATAGCCACTGCACTCCAGCCTGGGCAACATAGTGAGACCCTGCACTTCACATATCCCTTGTCCTCTCACACCTTTTTTATATATCATGTCCCTATAAACGTATATTTCATTATTTTACTTTCTTTTGAAGGATCCCTCTATAGTTTATCTGAAGATAATGTATGCTCATGAGCTAAGGCAAAACATGAAAATGATGAAATACTTTCTAGCTATTATCCTCTGAAAATAGGTCTTAACATTTCAAAGCTGAAGGGACAGAGAACAACTTGGCCAGTGACTTTTATAGGGAACCCTTGTTCAAAAAAAACCCTGCCCAAATGCTCAGTATACAAAAGCAAATGGAAATGAATATGTTTCTGGTAAAAGAAAGGTAGGGAGCTCAATTCTTTCTTTTAGGCACTCTCCTTTCCTATCCCAACCAAGTTAGAAAATTACTGACTTAAGTAAAGTCCTTTTTATTTTCTAGATGAGGAAACTAACAGGCCCATAGAGGTTACGAGCTGAGTAAGTCCTGATCACCCAGTCAGTATTATATAGCAGATCTAGAACTCAAACTTCCAACATCTTCCTATCTACTTAGGAACTTTTCATTCAGTGTATCATAACTGTATCTTTAGAGAATATATTAATTCAACTCTGTGTGGCAAAAAGGAGGGGTATAAGAGAAATAGTACAGCTGACCTTTGAGCAACAAGGGTTTGAACTGTGCAGGTCTACTTTTACTTGGATTTTCCTTCCCTCTGCTACCCCACAAACAGCAAGACCAACCCGTCCTCTTCCTCAGCCTACTCAATGTGAAGATGATGAGGATGAAGACCTTTATGATGATCCACTTCCACTTAATATTAAATATATTTTTCTTTCCTATCATGTTCTTATTAACATTTTCTTTTCTCTAGCTTGTTGTAAGAATACAGTGTATTAATGCATCTAACATACAAAACGTGTTAATCTAACATGTAATCTTTACAGTAATGTTTCTGATCAACAGTAGGCTGTTAGCAGTTAAGTTTGGGGGGTGACAAAAGTTATACATAAATTTTCAACTAGGTAGGTGTCAGCTGGTGCTCCTAACCCCCTCATTGTTTAAGCATCTATTGCAATTTTAAGTGAGCTCCCAGATGTCAACTCACAAGATCCACAGATTTAGTTTCTCAAATTATGGAGAGACTGGACACCATTTTTCATCCTTTTTACACTGGAAGCAATGCTTCTACTTAATAGGAAAGGACCTGACTAGACAGGTCAGCTATATAGGCCAGGTAATTTTCAGCACTTGTTTTTTTTTTTGAGACAGAGCCTCAAGTTGTGCCCTTGGGTAGAGTGCTGTGGCATCACAGCTCACAGCAACCTCCAACTCCTAGGCTCAAGCGAGTCTCCTGCTTCAGCCTCCCAAGTAGTTGGGACCACAGGCGCCTACCACAATGCCTGGCTATTTTTTGGTTGCAGCTGTCATTATTGTTTGGCAGGCCCAGGCTGGATTTGAACCTGCCACCTTAGGTGTATGTGGCTGACATCTTAGCCATTTGAGCCACAGGGGCCGAACCCAGCACTTGTTTTTAAAACAAATTTTATGGAATAAAATTTTATATATAGTTTCCTATCAGAAAAGTTAAAGAATGGAGAAGAAATGTATATACAAAGAGTAAATGCAGCAACATCTAAATATTTTTAATTAGTGCCAATATTTATAAAACAATGGCTAACACGTTATTTAATCTAGGTAAAACTAAACAGCCAACTTAATTGGGTATTTACAAAACAAATATTAAGTATATACTACATAAAGAAATAATGGGGAACTGAGAGTATGGGAAGATGTTGCCACCCAAATAAAGAACATTTTAGGTTAATCTTTCTTGTTATTTTGGGTTTTTTTTTTTTTACACAGAGCCTCAAGTTGTTGCCCTGGGTAGAGGGCCGTGGCATCACAGCTCACAGCAACCTCCAACTCCTGGGCTCAAGTGAGTCTCCTGCCTCAGCCTCCCAAGTAGGTGGGAACACAGGTGCCTGCCACAACACCCGGCTATTTTTTTTTGGTTGCAGCCATCACTGTTGTTTGGCGGGCCGAGCTGGATTCGAACCCACCACCTTAGGTGTATGTGGCTGGCACCTTAGCCACTTGAGCTACAGGTGCTGAGCCAAGTTTATCTTTCTTATCCTTTATGCTTCAGTGGAAAAACCTTTTTTTTTTTTTTTAATGCTTCACTCTAAAACCATGAACCACTATTGTTTCTGTGTACCTGACCTCTAGCACTCCTAAAATAAATTTACCTTTCCCCACCCCATTCAATTACTAGTAGTCTGCACTGAAGACTACTCCCCCAAGCTACTCTCTATTCTTGGATGCCCGCCCCAACCAGTTCTCCAAGCTTTTTCCTGAGCGCCAGATCCTGAAATCCCATCTTCTATCCCAGGAAGCATTAATTTGAAAGCCAGGTTAATCTTGTTAGCCCCACCCACCGACAGCTTATAACTACCATTACTCTCTCTGCACTCACTATTTTATAATAGGCACCTATTATTCTGCCTCTGAGTTAATTTCATTTTTTCATGTGCTTACTCAGTATATTACTCACTGTCCTTATTGGTGTACATCAGGTCTAAGTAAAAGCTACCAGATAAAAGGACATGTACTTAACTTGGGTTTAACACTGAAAATAGTAGATGTTTAATGCTTTTCAAAAATAATTTCGAATATATTAAATTAAATCTGATTTGTGACATCTATAAAATCTCCCAACATGAATGTATCTCAAAAACATACTAAATGAAAGACACAAATGACCTCCTCCTGTATGATTCCATTTATGTGAAAATCAAGGAAAAATTTTAGTGATGAAATCAAATGCACACTATAGGGTTTTTTAAAGGGATGGGAATCATTGAAGATTTCAATCTGTATCTTCTCAGATCTCCTATTACTCTTTAATTTGAAAATTTGTAATTTTCTTTCAAAACATGTACTTCATCACCTATGACCAATAGTACATTTTGCCTTTTGATTTCTCCATCAGAAATGTCTTTGTTAACACTGTTTTTTTTTTTTAAGAAAGTTTTTATTTTGGCTGTTCCCACATTAAACTAATGCATGCAATCCAGTTATTAATTCAAGATGCAAACTGGAGTACAAAAAGAACTACAGTAAACACCATTCCATTTAACTGTCAGCTAAGCAGAGAGTCTTTTTGCAAATGTTATTTCTGAGCATTTTTGAAAAGTGGCTAGAAAAGTGGCTAGGTTTTAAACTATATTTTAGTCTCTATTCTAACTCTTTAAAAGAATTCTAAAACCTTATTCTAAATGGTACCTTTAAAGTCGACCATTTGAGAGAACACAATGTCTTTTTATCTTGTCAATTTTTATCCTGATTATCACTACTATTTGCATTTAGTGATACCCCATCTCCATAAAGGCTGTAATTTCTCTGATGTGAAGTTCTGCTGACAAAATAACTCAACAGGTTAAAATTACTTATTAAACTGCGGCTAAGTGATTAAGTTTTCTTTTAACACAACTGATGAATAAATTTCAACAGTTGGTGCTGCTCAAACTGCCTTTGCCATTACCTGTAAAAATTTAGTACACACCGAACAGGACCAAACATTACAAATAAGATACGTGTAATTAACACCCTCAAGAGGCAAAGGAAAGACTTTACATAGTATAATTTAACAATTTCATGTTCCATCTGCTGCAGAGATCACAAGCATACTGTCATTATGCCATTTCCTTCCTAGAACCCTACAACCTCCTGCTGCTTTATTTTTATCTTATCAAAGGTTTAATCCGCTCGGGGTTGCTAAAGGTGGAGTCAAGGAAGCATAATTTGTGAACCCAAGCTGAGAAAAGGGCAGGAATATGGGGTTGAGTCACGTCGTTCCGCCATTTTCTAAGCGGAGGAGGAAGACATGTTGGAACAAAAACACAACAAAAGAGCAGCCATTTCCCAAGCCAGCTCCAATAGCAACCCGAACTGGTTGAGCCCGGTCACTTCGGTACCTTCAAATCCACTTCACTGGCCAAAGATAAAAACATCAGAGGTGCCGCGGTAAATAAAGCGGCAGCCAACCCTTGCACGTAGAGATCAAAGATGACCTGCATACTTAACTGCAAAGGAAAGCCCCGGAAAGAGGAAGAATGACGGAAGCTAAGTGGTGCAGGGTGTAATGAATTGAATCGTAAACTAAATTGGCAAACTAAAATTTACTCAGTGATAGTAGTAACCTATAGTTCGAAGGAAGACACTGGCTATAGGGAATCCAGGCAACACGACTAACAAGACCCAGATTCAGCAGGTCCCATTACCTGCCTCCTCGCCTCCTCCCTTTTCCCATTCCGTACTTCCCTCAGCGGACTGTCTATACGTTTATGGGTTCTTACCGTATGTGGGGGATGCCAACCCCACCTTGAAGAATCTTATAGAGTTTGCTCTCGTACAGCAACTGGGGATGCCTGGCCTTCTGAGATTCTAGCTTCACTGCCACTTCCTGCGGGGGAAAAAAGGGATGATGGCATCAACATCCCAATGGATTCAATGTCACTTGGGAAAAGAGTAAGACATTAGCAAAGCTCTAAATCGAGAGTAAAAGAACCTGGGGGAAAAGAAAGCTCTCTTTGTAATTATAAAAAGAGGCAACCAGACTCAAAGGCCTCTTCAGGGGGTAGTGACGAAATTGGTACGTCCTCTACAATGCAGGAAAATTATTCATCCAGAAAAAAGCAGCAACCTCTGATCGTAATGAGAAGGAACTAAGTGATCGGAAACTGCTCTAATTGGAACAAAACCCCCAGTGAAATATAAAAAAATCAAAAGCATGAGAAATCACATAAATGATTTTGTCGTCTTCACCTTAAACGACTGTTTAAAAAAAAAGTTCGACAAAGGAACATTTACTGGTGATGTTTAATAAGCTGGGAAACTAGTTGACCCAAGCTTTCTATTGAGTTCTTTCCCTTTTAGGGCAAGAGAGCGGGGGAGGTTCCGAAGCCAGGAAAACTGGCTCTCTGGACTTTCCAGTGCGTGCGTGCGTTCGGTGGGAACAGGCCCGAGCCGCCTGGAGGTTGGGAAGGGGGGTGAGTTAAGGTTTAACGTTGCAGTGAACCCCACCCCAGGTGATTACCTCGCCGTTGGTGATGTTGATCGCCAGGTAAATGTCCCCGAAGGAGCCAGACCCGATCTTCCGTACCAGTTTATATTTCCCTCCGACAATGAATTCGGCCTTGGAGCCGCTGCTGCTCGCCATTCTGAGAGACGAAAATGGAGGCTGGGGCCAAGCCCCGACACCTCTGAGAGAACGACGGAGGCCTCTGGGGCTCGTCCCCCGGGCAAGGCCGCGGAGAAGGGCGGCAGGAAACGGAACACGGAGGCTTCCTCGGCGCTATAGGGCCCAGAATCAGTCAAGGAGAACCTGATCACAACCGCTCAGTAGGGATTCTTTTTGCCAGGCCGTAGTTTGTGAGGTGTTCTCGCGGTTAGTAGGCTGGGCCACTTGTTTCCGGACGGCTGCCGCTTCCTCGCCTTCGCAGCGACGTTGCGGGCTGGTAAAAAGGCGCGGTGAACTACGGCGGCGATATCGCTGCCACCACTGCCGCCGGCTCCAGCCCGGAGGGACCCCTGTCACTCCGCCGACGCCGCCATCTTGTTACTCCAGCTCCAGCCAACACAAAATGCCCCCAGTCCCCGGGAGCCGCTTCTTCACGGCGCACAGCACTGTGGGAAAAGGATCTCGGGCTCCAGCCCCGAAGGATCGGCAGCTAGAAAGAGGGCGGAACCGGATCCGTGAGAGTCGCGGCCCACGCTCCGAGCGTCATCCCGTCACCGCCCAGCTGCGCATGAGCGTAGCAACGCCTGTGAGTGCGCAGGCGTGCCTTAGCCTGTCCTCGCCCCGCCCGAGCTCTCTTCCACTTCCGGTTGTCGGAATGCCGTGCTGATTTTTTTACTCATCTCGTAGCCCCCCGGTCTCTGATAAGACTGAGTGGCCCTGGACCTCGAGCGCTGGTTAGGGAGGCGTCACCCTTATTTTTCGTAGGCTTTGCTTATTGATCTTTGCCCTTTGTTTGAGGTGGTTTTAAACCTTTGATTTTTTTTCAAGGCCACTCCCCAGGACCGGCCTATTCCAGTTTCTGTTTGGAAAGCGCCTGTCGCCTCTGGTGGAAAAGAAGAGAAAACCAGCCTTGGGCCGGCTGGCTGTGAAGGACTCCTTCAGGCTTCTCGGTTTTAGCAGAGCCTAGCAAATTTCTGTACCCTACACAGTGTTGAAGATTCTCTTTTTGCAGGAGGAGGAAAAACATTTGATTTTCAAGAAGAAAACCTAGTATCTGATTCACATTGAATGTTAGTGATAGATGGAATCAACAAAAAATAAAGTTGATAACAGCGAAAAAAAAAGTACGCTGTAAAGGTTGTTACAGCACCCCCCCCTCAAAAAAAAAGGAAGAATCCTAAGCTGATCATGTTGAAAGTCGCAGTATTGACCCAAACAAGCAGGGTAAACAAACTTATAAAATTGACAACGTTTAAGCCTTTACACTGTAAAAGTTTTTTGCTAGAAAGTGATTAAAGAATCAAATCTTGACTACGTTTTATTTTGCTTGGGAAAGTTGGCTTAATGAGAATGTTCACAGAAGAAAACTGGTTGATGCTATCATCTGTAATAAGAGTCAAACGGCAGTTGTAAAAATTTAAACAATCTATGCTAAATAAGCTCATTAAGATAGCAATGGAAAAACTAAAGACTTTGAGCTTCCACTTTGAAAGCTGAAAGTAATTTGTAATAGGGCGCATGGAAGATACCTTCCCTAAGGATTAGCACAAAGCTCTTTGAGGCACACCAGAGTCTAAGGAGCCAAACTCCCAAATCAGGACTATTGGACATCCTTCGTAAGTGACTCTAAGGCATGGTTTGGTCGTTTTAAAATCTTTCACTGTTAGATAACTGATCTACAAAATTTTTCTTTAAGCTAAATTTAAGCATCTTGAGTTTTCCAGGCATCACTACTATTCTGCTGATTTTCTATCATAGTCATCCTAAATTTAATGGCGTTACTCAGGGAGTTCCCTTGAGAGGCTTGGGGGTATACATTTAAAGGGATACTTTGGTATGGTATTAGAAATGCTTAATTGGAGGAGTCAATAGAAGGGTGGACATGTAATGACAAAATTAGTGATTCCCAAAATGTGTAAGGACAGGTGCAAATCTCTCAAGTTTTCTGTAAAGAAGTTAGGAAAAATAAGAGCAACATAATACATTTTTCATTGATCTGATTTCACATTGTATTTTAGTCTTGAGATTTTTATTTTCCTATATATATCATTAAAATACTTTTTTATAAAATGGTGCTGATGGTAGATGGTTATTTTGTTGTTTTTTAGTATGGGTATTTAACAAAAGTTGAAACTTCTATGTCTGACCACCACCACCCTTGCTTTATTTTAAAACCTTTGTAAGTCCATAAAATCCCACACTCTGGGACCCATTTGTTTAAATGACTTTTAGAAACTCTCTAACTCGGAGATTCTATGATTTATATATATATTTGGTGCGAGCCCTCATTTGTTTCTTCCCAGTGGTGGTCACTATTCTAGCACTGACAATGTCTAGCAAAATGTACTAAAATGCTATATGAATGGTTATAGCCTTTTCAAACCTGGATCAATCTTAAGATTTAAATTTATTAGATTCGGCTCGATGCCTGTAACTCAAGTAGCAAAGATGCCAGCCACATACACCAGAGCTGGCAGGTCTGAATCCAGCAGCAGCCCAGCAAACAACAATGTCAACTACAACCAAAAAATAGCTGGGCATTGTGGCGGGTGCCTGTAGTCCCAGCTACTTGGGAGGCTGAGGCAAGAAAATTGCTTAAACCCAGGAGTTGGGGGTTGCTGTGAGCTGTGATGCCATAGCTCTCTACCGAGAGCAACAGCTTGAGGCTCTGTCTCAAAAAAAAAAAAAAATTATTAGATTTAAGAAGAGCAAATTCTTTTAATGTAGAAAATGAAAATTTTAGATGTTGGCTATGACTCAGGCTTCTCTTTAGAGTCATGTATCATTTGCAGTAACTTACAGCCTAAGCAATTGAATAATCTGTTTTTGGTGCTGCTATTTTAAAGTTACAAATCATTCTGTACTTATTGAATCAGCAGCAGCTTTGCTATAAAGGAAAGAGTCTTTAAATGTACCAAATAGCAATTCTCAGCTCCCAGACCAGATGAATTCACTAAAACTATAATCAGAAGTATAAATTAAAAATGTTAGACCTTGAGGGAAATAGATCATCCGGTTCAATAATCTTTTTTTTTTAATGCTTTGTAATTTACAGAATTAGAACTCAACTACCTAAGCAAAGAGAAAAAAAGGAAGCCTAAGAATTTGAGGCTATAGTGAACCATAATTGTGCCACTGCACTGTAGCCTGGGCAACAGGGCAAGACCTCATCTCTTAAAAAAAAAAAATAGAGGGGGTGGTGCCTGTGGCTCAAAGAAGTAGGGTGCCAGCCCCATATGCTTGAGGTGACAGGTTCAAACCCAGCCCCAGCCAAAAACTGCAAAAAATAATAATAATAATAAATAATAATAATAAAAAAAATAGAGGCTAGTGGTGGTTTGACTGTAATCCTAGCACTTTGGGAGTCTGAGGTGGGAGGATTGCTTGAGCTCTGAAGTTCAAGACCTACTGGAATAAACAAGACCCCTAGATCTAGTAAAAAATAGAAAGATTAGCTGCACGTTGTGGCAGGCGCCTATAGTCCCAGCTACTTGGGAAGATGAGGCAGGAGGATTGCTTGAGCCCCAGAGTTTGAGATTGCTGTAGCTATGATGACAACACAGCACTCAGCACTCTATCCTACAGCACAGAGACTCTGTCTCAATAAAAAAAGAGAGAGAGAAAAGAAATGGTAAAACACAAATTCACAGATGGGATGATCATGTCCAATGATTACTTCTTTGTTCATAAAGAGTTCAAGATGAAGTACAAAACTTTTTTGGATGGGATGGGTAAATTCACACCTATTGGGTACAGTACACTCTGGATGAAAGGAACATTTATAACTTTGACTCAATGTGTACAAAAAAGTATGTAAACAAAACGTGTACCCCCTAATATTCTGAAATTTTAAAAAAAAAGGAATTTAGTAACTAAAAGACAAACTTTTTTTGGACAGAGTCTCACTTTGGTACCCTGATAGAGTGCTGTTGTATTATAGCTCACAGCAACCTCAAACTCTTGGGCTCAAGTGATCCTCTTGCCTCAGACTCTGGAGTAGCTGGAACTACAAGTGGCACCACAATGGCAGGCTGTTTATAGAAACAGAGGTCTTACCCTATCTCAGGCTGTTCTTGAACTCCTGAGCTTGAGTAGCCTACCTGCTGCCTCCTCCCAGTACTAGGAGGATTTAAGGGATTTAAACATTTAAAATCCTTTAAATTTTAATTTAAAACTTTTAAAAAATTAATTTGGCTCAGAGGCAGTACCTGTGGCTCAAAAGACTAGGGTGCTGGCCCCATATGCCAGAGGTGGCGGGTTCAAACACAGCCCTGGCCAAAAACTGCAAAAATAAATAAATAAATAAATAATTTGGCTCAGCGCCCATAGCACAGTGGTTACAGTGCCAGCCATATACACTGAGGCTGGCAGGTTCAAACCCAGCCCAGGCCAGCTAAAGAACAATGACAATAGCAATAAAATAAAAAGCCACAGCAGGCTTTGTGGCAGGCACCTGTAATCCCAGCTACTTGAGGAGCTGAGGAAAGAGAATGGCTTAAGCTCAAGCCCAAGAATTTGAGGTTGCTGTGAGCTGTGACACCACAGCACTGTATTTAGGGCGGCATAGTGAGACTCTGTCTCAAAATAAATAAATAAATTAGTTAATTAATTTAAAAAGTTTTTTTTTTTAGATCACAGTATTTATTCAAGGGAAGATTACCAGGCATAGTGGCTCACGCCTGTAATCCTAGCACTCTGGGAGGCCAAGGCAGGTGGATTTCTAGAGCTCAAGAGTTCAAGAGCAGCTAGAGCCAAGAGTGAGACCCTATCTCTTAAAAAAAAAAAATGTAGCTGGGTGTTGTAGCAGGTGCCTGTAGTTTCAGCTACTTGGGAGGCTAAGGAAAGAGAATCACTTGAGCCCAAGAATTTGAGCTGTGAGCTATGATGCGTGGCACTCTACTGAGGGTATCAAAGTGAGACTCTGTCTCTGGGTGGGGAAATTCTGTCTTGGCAGCCAGAGTGTTTTCAGTAAAATGATAAACACAAACACAAGAGGTATAGATGGTTGCTAAAAACCCAAGGGTAGCCTGCCTATCTTTGGAGTTGTCTGATACAAATAACTGGAAAAATGGAATGCCTTAGAAAATCTCAGTGTCTTGAGTATTGTGTAACTGTTACAAAGCTTTGTGCAGAAACAGGGTATCAGCTAGACGAGGTAATGGAGTGATTGAAAACACAAAGACATTAGAAGTGTGCAGTTAGGTCACAGTAATTATCCATTTGGCCTGTTTTCCAGTCTTTGCCACTGAGAGCAATTCCTTTGTCCCTTGGTTATCTCAGTTCACATTCTCCCCCTCTGCTTGTTCATGAGGTTTTGTGAAAGTGGGCAGCTGCATCTGTGATAGCCACTTCAAATACATTTGAGACAGTCTTCAAAAAGTTCTTACTTTTTTATGGAGTCACTAACCATGTATTTATTTCAATTAATTTCATTCGTCAAGTGTATTCTTTTGACTCTGATGGCTTCTAGAGTCTAAAGATTGATAAATTCTATATGTTTATTACCCAGCGATCTTTTAAAAATCATACACACATACAAAATATTTTCTGTTCTTTTCCTTATAAAAGTGACTAATATTTATTAGGAGAAATTAGAAAATTTAAATAAATCAGAAAATTTAAATAAATCAAGAGAGCTTTGACTCTCTTGAAGATAATCGCCAAATGTTAATATTTTGCCATATAAATGGCCAGTCTTTTTTCTATGTATGTATGTGTCTGTATGTATATCAGTATATATGTGTGCATACGTATATTTAATTTTTTTGCTTAAAATTTGCAAAAAGTGTACATTCTGCAAAAAGCATACATTCTGTTTTGAGGCCTATTTTTTTTTTCACTTAATAGTCAGTTGGAAACATGTTTCCATATAACGAAATCATCTTTTTTTGTTTCTTTGTGTTTTTTGCAGTAGATTCTCGCTCTTGTCACCCTGGCTAGAGTGCAGCACCTCAAACTCCTGGCTCAAACACTCCTGCCTCAGTCTCCTGAGTAGCTGGGACTACACACAGGTGCGTCACTATGCCGAGATAAGTTTTCCTTTTCTTTTCTTTCTTTCTTTTTAATTTTTTTTTTGAGACAGAGTCTCACTATGTCACCCTTGGTAGAGTGCTGTGGCGTCACAGCTCACAGCAACCTCAAACTCTTGGGCTTAGGTGATCCTCTTGCCTCAGCCTCCTAAGTAGCTAGGACTACAGGAGCCCGCCACAAGACCTGGCTATTTTTTGTTGCAGTTGTCATTGTTGTTTAGCTGGCCTGGGCTGGGTTGGAACCCTCCAGCCTTGGTGTGTGTGACTGGCACTGTAACCACTGTGCTACAGGCACTGAGCCCAGATAAGTCTTTCTTTTGTAGAAATGGGGTCTTGCTCTTGTTCAGGCTGGTCTCAAAGTCCTGACCTCAAGCAATCCTCCCACTTCTGCCTCCCAAAGTGCTAGGAGTACAGTTATGAACCACTGTATCCGGTCTACATGTTCTTTTAAAACTAAAAGTTGTTAATATCTGTATGTTAAACATGTATCATATTGATGAAACAATGTTTTACCAATCCCAATCAAATATAGTGATTTTTTCCCCAGACTTTTGCTAGTGTAAGCAAACAATGCTGTCATGAATATTCCTTAGGTAAATTTTTGGTCAAATCTAAAATTAATTGGTTAGGATATAGTTCTAAAAATGCTACTGATCTTAAAACCCCCTGTATCATAAACAACAAATTCCACTTCTATTTTGGAAACGTTTGTGGTGATTAAACCCATATTCACGGGCTATCCAATCTTCTCACTTAAATCTATCTTTACAGACTTAAATCCTAATTCCTTCATTCTATCCCCAAAAGAAGTTGTTAGCTTTTGCTTTGCTGACCAACCTACTGTTATAAAATGTAATAAATTCAGTTTTGCAATTCCCCTATCTCTGCCTCCTCCCAATTTCAATATCTTAAGAATTGTGCAAGTCTGCGGTTTGCAAGGATGTCCCTTTTATGACACAGCTAACAAAATACATTTGTTGCCTATTAATGTAACAATTGATTTGAACAGATACTTAGATTTAGTTAAAGGAAGGGGGAAAATGAGTTTCCTGGAAAAGAGAATGGAGGTCAAAAGGCCTCAAAGTCAAGAACATAGCAAAGCAACAACAACAAAAAGAATACAGTTAACCAAGTGGGGAAAAAAAGAGTAATGTCATGTATGTTTCAATTTCCCACATTTTGCATAAACTCACATATTCCCACAGAAATAAATATGTAAGGCCTTAGTGATGGGAAAGAATTTAATTTTTTGTTGTTCCAAAATCAGATTAACCCGGACCTTACCACAAAAATCTGTTCAATGCTTGAGTCAGGGGTTTCAGTGTGACATCCTCTGTTAAATGAGAAAGTCCCCTCTGAGCCTTTGTGAGGAAAACATTGTCATCTGCTTTTAGAGGATGAGGAAGGATAGGGAAGTTTTCCAAACTTTAAGCAAGAGCCAATGGAAACAATTCTATCATAGGGGGAATTTATTTTGTTCTTTAAAGCTAGTTTGGGGTGGGAGATGAGAAACCAAATTATCCCTTTAGTTGGGTATTTCAAGGATAGGTTAAATGGTATAAAGAAATCTGAATTTAGTTGTGACTCTTAAATATTTTCCTAGGCTTCAATGTTGTAATCTTTCATTTTTCTTTTGTTTTATTTATTTATTTATTTTCTAGAGGCAGAGTCTCATTTCATTGACCTTGGTAGAGTGCCATGGTGTCACAGCTCACAGCAATCTCCAGCTCTTGGGCTTAGGCGACTCTCTTGTCTCAGCCTCCCGAGCAGCTGGGGCTACAGGCGCCTGCCACAACACCCGGCTATTTTTTGTTGCAGTTTGGCAGGGGCTGGTTTGAACCCAACACCCTTGGTACATGGGGCCGGCATCCTGCTCACGGAGCCACAGGTGCTACCCAATGTTGTAATCATTTAAAAGAGAAGTCAGATTCTAAGGTTCTTTCTAGCTTTAAAAAGATTGTGTTATTCACTAAAGATGACTCCTATATTTTGAAGTAGAAGAAGGAAACTAACGCACTCTTTTCCTTTTCCAGTTTATTAAAATTCCAAAGTATAAAATTCTGACAATCATCTTTACCTGTGCTCCGTAAAAACCAGATTCTCTTAACAGTGAAATAGAACAATGGATGAGACAGTTAAAGATTAGAAGAGACTTTCAAATTAAAGGAGATTGAGAAGTAGCTTCCTTTTAAAAATATTTAAGAAAAACAGTAGTTACAGCTTAGCTTTTGGTATGGCTTTCCCTGGGAGTAGACAGGGGTATCTTTAGAACCCTTTTAGTCTAAAAAATTCTTGCTTAGATTTTGATAGAGGGAAAGCACAAGTGAAGTTTACTTTTCAATACAAGATTGAAGTTCATTAGCCTCACTATTCCCTCAAAGTTACTCTGAAATAATGCCCAAGGCTTTTAACACATTGGTCTGCAGTGAACATTCCACGGTGTAATATATAAAATGCCAGAGAGACATGTCCTGACAGGGAGGCAGTTCAACTCATTTATGTTCCATCTAGTCATTGAAAACCTTAGTAATAAGGCCAGGACTTAAGAGGCACAATAAAAGATGAAATGCTACATGTAGTCTGCGTCCCCTTCCCCATTCCCGTTATCTTATTCTAATCAGTCTGAGTAGGCAATATTTAAATAATCAAATTATATTTTAAATTTTCTATTTTCATCACACAAACTATTAACTCCTGAAAACGTGCCATTGTGCATGACATTTTGCAATATTTGTGTTAATTATTTTTCTTTGGAAGAACTTTATTCGTATTTCGGGGTTTCTGCGATTTCTAAGCCCTTTCCTCAGCCCTGGTCCCTTCCTCTGCATTGTTCATTAGCAAGGGCACGAAACTGCTCCCTGTGACTCATTATTGCTCACTATAGTAATCTACTCTTCTTTGTGAGACTAAATTTGGAAGATGCTTGAGTTGCCATTCCTGAGGAGAGCTAGTCCTAAGAACACATCCTGTTAACTCTCAACTTTCCATGCTAACACCAGGAAGCGCTGATACTTATCACAGAAAATGAATAACTGCTCCCTTTGATCTTGGCGAAGCCCAACATCACTGCATTAAAGGACTTTCTGCAGCGAACAGAGTCACGGTCCTGACTGGTCACAAAATGAGTTTTGGATTGTAGGGGCCTAATCCGCAAAACATAAAAAGATTGAATTATATTTATATAGCCTTTTTTTTTCCTTGTTTTGTTTTGAGACAAAACAGAGTCTCACTCTGTTGCCCCAGGCTAGAGTGCTATGGGGTCATAGCTCACAGCAAACTCAAACTCCAGAATCAAGTGATCCTCTTGCATCAGCCTCCGGAGTAGCTGGAGCTACAGGCACCCATCCCAGTGCCCAGTTAGTTTTTCTATTTTTAGAGATGGGGTCTCACTCTTGCTTAGACTGTTCTTGAACCCCTGAGCTCAGGTAATCCACTTGCCTCATCCTCCCAGAATGCTAGGATTACAGACATGAGCCACCATGCCCAGCCCCCTCCTTACTTTCCACTGGACTCTGAACTCCTAAAATTGCTTTTTATATATGTTCTGTAGGGCAGAGAATGACAGACTTAAGACCCTTTCTGCTTATCTGCTTACCTCCCACTAACCTATAAGGAACCCACATTTTGACATTTTCTTTTGTTGCTTAGAATTTCAAATTCTGTTGTCCTTTTTAGCCTATATTTTCTTGTCCGTCACTATATCATTGATTGCCATAGCTTCTGTCTTTCTTAGTACAGAATGTATGGAAGCACTTCATTTAGGCCATAAATCTTATAGAAATATACTCTTGTTGCTGTTACTATAAGATAATTCAAGCCAAAGGTAACTTTCTCTAATCTTTCTGGTGGAGGGACACACGCTGACATCTGAAATAGAAACTTTACATTTACTGTCCAAAGCTGAAAATAAGAAACACGTAACCACTATAATACTATCACAAGTGATTTCTTTATGTAGAGGATTCCTTTTGACAAGGTCAACACCATAGGCTTTCAGATGTGTGATGGAAAACAGAACTCATTCTAGACTATTATAAAGGTCTCAGAACCTTTTTCTTTTTTAAAAAAATTCAGATTAATATGAGGGTACAAACAATTAGGTTATAATGTTTGCATTTGTTAGATAAAGTCCCTGTTGTAGTTGTGTCCCACACTCAGGAAGTATGCTATATACCCTTTAATTGTGCCCATTAAGTGGGAGCACATCAGTCCTATCCTCTTTTCTCCCTCCCTCCTCCCCTCAACTTGAATTGAGTTTTTCTCTTGCGTGGATCTATATTAGTTTGTCTACTGGCTTCTTTTTTTTTTTTTTTTTTGAGACAGAGCCTCAAGCTGTCCCCCTGGGTAGAGTGCCATGGCATTGCAGCTCACAGCAACCTCCAACTCCTGGGCTCAAGCGAGTCTCCTGCCTCCGCCTCCCAAGTAGCTGGGACCAC
>CAUYTI010093076.1:0-19685 GCA_963575145.1 Galago senegalensis | reverse complement strand
ATGGGGTACAGTGTGCTGTTTTTATATACAATTTGAAATATTTTCATCAAACTGGTTAACATAGCCTTCATGTCATTTTAAATGAGATTACTTTTTTTTTTTATTCTTTCAATGATTCAGTATGACGTTGGCTGTGGGTTTGTCATATATGCCTTTTATAATTTTGAAGTATGTTCCTTTTATGCTTAGTTTATTAAAGGTTTTTATCATCAAAAGGGGCCAAATTTCATTGAATTATTTTTCTACATCTATTGAGATAATCATATGGTCATTTTTCTTTCTGTTTATGTGGCGAATCACATTAGTTGATTTGCATGAGTTGAAATGTCTTTGTATCTCTAGATGAAACACACTTGATCATGGCGTATTATCTTTTTGACTTGTTGTTGAATTCATTTTGCTACTATTCCTTTGAGAAGTGTTGTATTTATGTTCATAAGGGATATTGTATTTTTTCCTGCCTTTGGTATCAGAGTGACACTGGATTTTTCAAACCAGTTAGGGAGAATTCCTTTCTTCTTGATGATAGGGAATAGTTTTTGGAGGATAGTGACCTGTTCTTTTTTGTACTTCTGGTAGAATTCAGTTGTGAATCTGTCTGGCCCAGGGCTTTGTTGTTGTTATTGGGAGGGTTTTTTTTTTTTTTTCTCCTTCAAACTTGCTGCTCCTTGTTTGTTCAGGATTTCTATTTCTTTCTGTTTTAGGAATTTATCCATTTCCTCTTAGTTTCTAGTTTGTGTAGAGGTTTTCATAGTATTCATGGCCAGTATTTTATTTGTGATATCTCCTTTCATTTCTGTTTGATGTTATTTGAGTCCTTTTTCTTTTATTTATGGTTAATCTGGCTAGTGATCTACTGAGTATATTTATATTTTCAAAGAATTGACATTTTGTTTCATTTATTCTTTTTTGTGTGTGTTTGTTTTCATTTACTTCTGCTCTGAGCTTTGTCGTTTCTTCCTCCTGCTGGCTTTGGGTTTGGTTAATTCCTTTCCTAATTCCTTGAGATGTGTGATATGAGGTTGTTAATTTGTGATCTTTCTGTCTTTTTGATAAAGGCATTTAAGGCTATGAATTTTCCTCCTGGGCCTGCTTTGCTATATCCCACAGAGTTTGAAAACTTGTGTCTCTTTTTTTATTCAGTTTGAGAAATCTTTTGATTTTCATGTTAATTTCATCATTGACCATTCAGGATCATTCAAGTTGTTTAATTTCCAGGACTTTGTGTAGAACTGAGTATTTCTCATGGCATTGATTTCTAGTTTTTATTCTACTGTGGTTTGAGAAGATATATAGTATGATGTTTTTAAAAATTTTGATAAAATGTGTTTCATGGCTTACTATATTATTGATCTTGGATAATGTCCTGTATACTGATGAGAAAATGTATAGTCAGTAGTTTGAGATAGAATATTTTGTAAATGTCTGTTAGGATAATTTGTTCCAATGTGCTGCATCCTTTATTCATTTTCTGCTTCAGTGATTTGTCTTCCTTCGTCAGGGGACTGTTGAAGTCTCTGGCAATTAAGATGCTGCTGTTTATTTCTTTGTTTAGATCTAGAAGAATTTGTTTTTGACAAGAGTTCCTGTGTTAGGTAAATATATATTTAGGATTTTTATATCTTCTTGTTGCATTGCTGCCTTTACCATTGCATAATGACCATTTTTGTCTGGTTTTTACCATCTTTGATTTACAGTCTATTTTATCTGATATTGGAATGCCCCTTAACATTGAGTCTGTGGTTTAGATGTGTTTCTAGGAGACAGAAAATATTTCAGATGTGTTTTTCTTCCATTTAGCCATTCTGTGTCTTTGTCTTTTAAGTGGGACATTTAGACTGTTCATATGTAGTGTTAGGTACATGTGGGAGGCTATTTTGTTCATCATGATGGATGATACTTTATTTTTTTCCATATTTTGCTTTTTTTTTTATAAGAGCTATGGGGTATTTTTTTGGATTTTTTTTTTATACTGCTGAGTATCTGTCATGCCATTGCATATACAATACACTTTTGATCATTTACTACAGATTGGCTCTAGTAGTAACAAATTTGCTTGTCTGGAAAAGTCTTTATTTTTCCAACATTTATGAAACCTAGTTTTGCAGGGTAAAATATTTTTGGCTGGCAGTTGTTTTTGTAATAAGATTGAAAATGTGGCTCCATTCCCTCCTGGCTTATTCTGTTATCTGAGTTATTTCAAATGCCTTGTCTTTAAGCCCTGGCAGTCTTCTGCTAGGTCTAGCCTGTTATTGAAGCTTTCTTCTGTATTTTGTAATTCTCTACGTGACTCTTTGATTTCTTTAAGTTCTTTTTTTTTTTTTTTTTTGAGAGTGCTGTGGCATCACAGCTCACAGGAGCCTTCAACTTCTGGGCTCAAGTTATTCTCCTGCCTCAGCCTCCCAAGTAGCTGGGACTACAGGTGCCCACCACAACGCCCAGCTATTTTTGGTTGCAGCCCTCATTGTTGTTTGGCAGGTCCGGGCTGGATTTGAACTGCCAGCTCAGGTGTATGTGGCTGGCGCCTTAGCCAATTTCTTTAAGTTCTGTTATAACTTTCCTATTTGTCTCTTTAGTAAGTTTTTTATTTTATTTTCATGTATGTCCTGAAAACTATTTTTGACTTCTTTGTGTTGGTTTTCAACTTTCTCTTCAATTTCATTTGTCTTCATCATATTGGCATATTTCATTTGCCATCATATTTTGAATTCCATTTCTGACATTTTGATAATTTCTCTTAGATTGGGGTCCATAGCTATGGATCTGTTGTGATCCTTTAGGGATATTAAATTATCTTGTTTTTTCATGTTGCCAGATTCATTTTGCTGGTTTCTTCTCATATGAAACCTCTTCTCTTAGTTCAGTGCTGATAGGTTTGTAGCCCATCTAGTCTTCTTCTCTTCTACTTGGTAAGAAGGAGAGGTTCCTAGGTAATGCTTCTGTGTCCTGCTCTGGAGGATTGACTTAGCAGGAGATGCACGGATGCACTGAGAGCTGGCAACATGGCTATTCTCCTGTGTTATCATGATATTTAAAAATAATATTGTGCCTTTGTTTACTCTTTAACATAATGAATTTTTATAGATTTCAACATTTAATATCAGGTTGACAGAAACTCGGTGATCTTATTGGTGTTATTGGACTGTAGCTGCCATAGTCCACGCTAATGTACTGGTGGACTGTTGGAAACTCAGGCAGATGGCTACATAAGTCCTCTTCCATAGAGAAGGGTGACCTGACCTTGCCTGCCACCTGGACATGTCACCTGGTGCAGTGGGGGTATGGCCCACTGACTGGTGTACAAGTCTAGGAGGCTAGTTCTGTTTGTTGACACGTAGGACTACAGGAGTTTGGCCTTCCATAGAGTGTGTAAAGCTGGGGTCATGGCCAGTCTGTTCGTGTACAGAACTCTAAGGGCATGGCCCACTGTGCAGCATGCAGGGTGGGAGTATGGCCTGCTGGCTAGTACTCAAACTCAAGGGGCATGTCTTTTGCAGGGCTTGGGTCTGCAGGGTGAGGCCCACCCAATTTCATGTCAAGCTGGGGGGCCATGGCCCACCATGTGGAGCTCAGATCCATGGGGGCATGGACCTCTCTGTGGGGCCCTAGGTGGGAGGTCTTGTTCCTCTGGCTGGTGTCCAGGACTGCAGACATGTGGTCTGCCTATTGGTGTGTAAGTCCATGAAGGCATGGATATCCACTGAACACTTGGTCCAGGGGAGCATAGGCCATGGCACAGTGGAACATGAGGGTGGGTTTGCACTTGGGGCTATGGGCGTTGGGCTGCTGGATATCTGGGGCTCTCCTCATACAGGTCCCATACAAGGTGAGGGTATCTACCATCCCTGCTTCCTCCTGGGTCTGGCAGTGGATGATGTTGGGGCAGCTACTATGAAGTTGACCCCTATGTAGACAGGGATCTCTGGATTTGAGAGCTTAGACTGGCATCAGTGCCAGCAACTAGGGAACTGAGGCCAGTGCACTGCTGAGTGGAACTTCACCGTATAGTCTCCAAGCAGTTCCCCAATCAGCAGATAGGCCTGTGTGGTGGTGGGTGCCCCCTCACAGCTCCCATCCCAAGGACAGTGTGGGCCTTGGGGGTCTCTCCTTTATCCTTTCCACACTTCCAAAGGTCTTTCCCAGATACTTTCTGATCTTGATGAACAGGCCCCCCCATCAACCACTTCTTCACTTGAATTTCTCCCATCAGTTCTCTCATGATCTAAAATGCTCTCTCCAAGAGGTCCATCCATAGATGAGCATTTAGTGGCAATTTTTGATCTTCTAGAAAGCAGCTTGTGTGGACTACCTCTGGTTTACCATCTTGGTCCCCAGATGAGTAAAGCTATATTTTAAAAAGTATACATTTAATAAAATACTTATTAATCAAAATACAGACAACAACAGGGAGAATTTTTTGTATGCTTGAAAGCCTGACCCTCTTCTTCCATGTGTTAAAAGATCAACAAAAATATTTTCTATTACAGATGATATTCAATACCATATACAGTAATGAAGAGATGGAAAAAAGAAATGTAAATATTGAAAAGTATAAAGCAAATCGTATAGTTGGAGAATAATTTGATTATATACATGCAAATACAAGATAATAGAAAGAATCTATGGCAAACTGTAATTAACGTACAAAAATCAAGGCAGAGCAAACTAGTAGGTACGTTTTCAGTAGTTGAGGAGTGAAATGAGGTTGGAATGCAGTGTAGTGTGGGAGAGAAGGGAGGGCAGAACGCCTCTGAGAATAGTTACAGGCTAAGAGTTATTGATAATTTTAGGAGACACCTGTGAGAAATACCTTGGTAATAAGGGATTGGGGAGAGTGGGGAAAGATTTATATCACTTAACATCATTTGATGTAGTTTAACATCATTGGTCTCTCGTTAAAGAGCAGAAGACTAGGTAAGAGCCTGTGACGAGAACACTGACATCATTGCCCAGCAGTCTCCACCCCTGGGGTGTATCACTTCTATAAATAACCTCAGGAGCAGCTGCTGAGGGGAGAGGACTAAGGTTACAAACTGCTGCTGAGATGCTCTCTCCTACTGATATTGACTGTGACTGCTAAGGGGCTTCGGCCCTGAGACCTGAATGAGACCTAGGTCGAGAAAGCTGATGCAGAGGTCTGTGTCCAGACAGTTTCCTGGACTGGGGCTGGAGACCTAGTGTCCCTGGGCTCTGACACGTGGCACCCCAGATGAGACTCGACAGATAATATTCATCTGAGCTTTACTAAAATCAGGAACCCTGAGGGAGACTAGATTGATATCATTTAGGAGCTGGCCCTCAAGAGCTCAGCTGTAGAACTTTTTATTTTAGATGACCGTTGGGCATCTAAATGAAAATATCAGGTGGGATGATGTAGATATGGAGCTCAGAAAAAATGGTTTGGCCTGGCTGTCGGTGCTAGTTCAGATCCCGTGGGGAGTGAGGTGTGTGAGCTCCAGCAGCAAAAGTGAAGAGCAGGGTAAGACCCAAAGGAGCCTTCATGGGGTTTCCTGCACCTGCTGGTCAGTTCACTGATCATCTGTAAAACTTACAAAAGTGTTTACTCTTGCTGAGTGGATTTAAACTGTATTTCAATTTATTAGACAATGTAAATTATTTTGATATGTCAAAAGCGTTTTTCTTGATTTAGAGACCATTAAGCCACCTGTGAGTATGGCACTATGCTATTAATGTGCCATATAAATTAATTAAAGCAGACACGGTTTGTGCCTTCTGTGAGATTAAACATACTCTCCTCCCTCCTCTTCACATGTGGAACTAAAACCCCAGAAAGGACCTCAAGGCCGTGTAGCTCCAGCCTTTGTCTCTTGCCAGGATCTCCTGTGTAATATTTCTGACAATTGGTGGTTGACATTTAGCCTGACCACTGCAGTGACAGGAAGAACTTCTATTCATAAGGAAGTTTATACTTTTCTTATACCTTCAACTATTTTAAAAGTTTCCTTATAATGATCCAAAACATTCTTTCCTGTATCTTCTAACCATGATCCTTATTTTGCTTATTTATGGGTCACCAGAACATAAATCCTTCAAATATTTCATGACCATTAGTATGAGTTTTCTGACACACTGTCCTGGATTCAGTTTCCAGTGGGGCAGGTTTCAGAGTCCTTTCCAGTAACCTGCTTGCTTCTGTTGTCATTTCTCTAGCATGTGATTCCCTAAGGGACCCCTAGTACTCTGATGTGATCTGAGCAGTTCAAATTTAGTCCCACTAATGCCCGTCTTGTTTAATGAATTTCTATTGAGATAGCCCCAGATTGAAGTTTTTTTAAAGGTAGCTGTGTTACAATATTATCTCATATTAGAGCTTTCAATCTATTAAAATCTCTTTTGTACCAGCTGCTAACCAGGCCTGCTCCCTTCAGAGCTGGTACATTTGATTTTTAAAACTTAATTGTATGGTTTTGTGTTACCCTGTGAAATCTGATCTTGTTAATTTGGTCAATCTTTTCAGCTAGTCAAAACTTTATTTTTCAGAGCCTGATTCTGTCCTGTAGTACATTAGTCGGTGTTACTTGAAATTCTGTAAGCAAAACTGCTCCGTGTTAGGGGCATTTTGTGTATGCTCTTTCACTCAGCGCTCAGGCCCGGTGCTGGGTTTGTGACAGTCTTTCCGTCCCTGCAGGCAGCATAGCACATGATGAGGACGAGAGTGGGATTTAAATTCCAGCTCAACCACATTCGCTGCACCATCCTGACCCGCTTCATGACTCTCTCTGCTTCTTTTTCCTTATCTGTAAGGCAGGAGTGATAATAAGGGCATTGCAGGTTGGTGGTGGGGAGAAAACAGACTAATTCCCGTAAACCACTTAGCTCAGTGCCTGAACATGGTGTGTTTTCAATAAGTGTTAGCTGGTGGTTTTAATAATTCCTTTCTGTTGAGGGAACTGAGATTTGGCAGCTTTAACTCACTTTCCCCGGGTCACAAGCCAGTCGGAGAATGAATGAGAACCTGATAGTTGATCTGTCAGCATGAAATCTCGTCCCTAGGCACTAGAGTTAGAAATCATCGGATTTGAACTTTGCTCTTGCTGCTTAGATGAGCTTGGATAAGTTCTCAAACCTACTTAATGTCAGTGTTCACATGTATCAATTAGAGAATTAGATATCTCTGCCAAAGACTTTTCGGAGAATTCTGTGAATAACCTGCAAAAATCTTAGGATGTCTGGCTCCACAAATAATAATCTTCTTTCCTCTTTCCCCCTTAATCTACCTCTGCTTTCTTCCACTAAAGCCATGGGTTTTAAATGAGGTAAAATATAAGAAACACCTTGTTTTTAGAATAGTAAATACAATACATTTGCTACATAAGAGCTAATTTTAATTTTCTATCTGTGGAATTTAAGGAAATCAGAAAATTTTTGAGTGTTTTTCCTATTGTGTGGTCAATATAAACTAAGGTATAAACTCTACTGTTGATATAATATCAAATTTATTTACTTTTGATGGTTTAAAACTTAAATGCTTTACATTTAAATATATGTAACAAACAGAGGTGGTAGAATCAAGTGATATTCAGACTATATAGGTCCTGTGAAAGTTGAGGAGAGTGAAGGGAAAAAGTTGATTGATACAGAGAAAAGATTTATGAAGAAAGTTCCAAAAGTTCCACTCAGGATGGGCTGTAAGTGTTGGGTAGGATTTTTTTTTTAGAGACAGAGTCTCAGTCTGTGACTCTTGGTAGAGTGCCATGGTGTCAGAGCTCACAGCAACCTCCAGATCCTGGACATAGGCGATTCTCCTGCTTCAATCTCCCAAGTAGCTGGGATCACAGGCACCCACAAGAATGCCTGGCTATTTTTTGTTGCAGTTTGGCCGGGGCCAGGTTCGAACCTGCCACCCTTGGTATATGGGGCCGGCATGCCACTCACTGAGCCACAGGTGCCACCGGGATGAGTAGGATTTGACAAACGGTGCCAGAAGACAACCCCACTTAGAACAAGAAAGAACACTGCTGTGCCTCTGACCTGTACAGGCAGCTGCCAAATGAATGCGTTGATGGAGAGAAACAGGGAGTTTGAAAGGGAGTTTGAATTTTATTGATTACACATGTACCTAAAAAGACTGATTTGTATGGATTTTAACAAAAATATGAAATAAAGTTACACTTCTGCATACATTCATTTGGAAATATGAAATTTTACCCCTGTTTCAGTTTGAATCCCACCAGAGCAAAGAGGTTTGAGAAAACATCTTTGGTTCCTAGTTCAGGTGTTAAGCTTGCGTGGAGGCAGGGAGAGCAGGAGGATGATCCCCTGTGCCCCCTTTACTGCGTGGCGTGCATGTACTGGGCACCACCTTGTGCGTACGTTTAACACTCACGAGAACCAGTGCGGGGGAATAATTATTATTTTCATTTTACATGTGAGAAATAGAGGCTTAGGCTAATTTACTTGAGTTCACATGATAAGTGCATAACAGAGCCTAGATCACTAGGAAAGCTCCATTTGAGAGACTCCGTGCTCAGTCAGGTAGATGTGGGGAAGATTTACACCCCCTGAGAGGCCTGAAGAGGAAAGTCCACAGAGAGAAAACAGAGTTTGAATCACCTTGGCATTGACTGAGGGCAGTATCTGACCAATTCCGCGTTTGGGCAGTCTTTAACTCAGACGTGGTGATTGTATACTTTTAACATAGGGCTGTGGTCCCCAACTCCCCTCCCTCCCCCCCACTGGCAGTGGACCAGTACTGTCCAGTGGCCTGTTACAAACTGAGCCACACAGCAGGAGATGGGGGGGCGGGTGGGAGAGAGAGAGAGAGAGAGAGAGAGAGAGTTCACCTTATTTACAGCCCCTCCCCGCTACTCCCACCACTGAGCTCCACCCGCTGTCGGATCAGCAGCAGCCAGAGACTCACCCAGGAGTCTGAACCCTGCTGTGAAGTGTGAACCCTGCTGTGAAGTGCATCCTAATGCCTGATCTTCCGAGGTGGAGCTGAGGCCCTGGTGCTGGGACCTTCTAGTTGTAAGAAAACAAGCTCAGGGCTCCCTCTGATTCTGCGTTATGGCGAGTTTATAATTATCTCATTATATATCACAACAGTGGTCCCCAACAATCTCCCCACAGACAGGATGTGGAGCTCCGGTGGTCACGCGAGCCGTGGGGAATGGCTGGAAACGCAGGGGACCGTGTTCGCTCACCTTCCACTCACCCCCTGCTGTGCGCCCTGGTTCCTAACAGGCCACAGCCTGGAACTTTTTGGCACCAAGGACCATTTCATGGAAGACTATTTTTTTGTAGACTGGGAATAGTGGAGGGATGGGGCAGGAGGTGGAGTCCAGACAGTGACGCCGTGTGGCCTGGTTCCTAACCCAAAAGGGACTGGTACTGGTCTGCAGCCTGGGGGTTGGGGACTACAGTATTCCAATATAATAATAATGATAGAAATTTAAATGTGATATACTTGAATCATCCTGAAACCACTTCCCAATTCCATCCCCCATCCATGGAAAAATTATCTTCCATGAAACTGGCCCCTGGTGCCAAAAAGCCTGGGGACCATTGACATAAATATTGAGTGGCCCTTTGGGACTTTTGTCCCCTATAACATGGCTGCTGTGTTCAGTTTTGGACAATGGTTCAGAGGGAGAGAGCACAAGACATCTACGGATGATAGTATTCTGAATTTTGTGTGTGATTCTCAAAGCTCTTCTTTTGTGGGTGACTCCCCTCTAAAATCCAATTTGGTCCTCTCATTTTTTGATGTTTCTTAAAGTCTTTTTACTTCTGTGCTAATTTCCTCGCTTCCCCTTCCTGCCCTGCTGAGTCTAGGCAGCAGGTTGAGAATTTGAGTCAGCACTATGCAAGCGTCCACCAGGTTGCTTATAGACAACCTGTCATTAGGACGCCTTGAAAAAGGCCCTCACAGGGTTAGAAAAATCTACGTGGGTATAAAAGGTGTTGTCTGGCACCAGGTGTAATCAAGATTTAAAAACACAGGAGTTGAGGGAAAGGTGGACTTTCTCCTTGAACTACACTCACTGTTTAATCACTGCCACAGTTCACCTGTCTTCAGGTGACAGGTGGACTTTCTCCTTGAACCGAACTCACTGCTTCATCAATGTCACCCAGCACCTGTCTTCAGGCGATGGCTAGGGGACTGTCACAGCCTCATTTCATGTGATGCCAAATGAAAGCCAACAAGAGCAGATAAAACAAAGCAAATTCAAAACCTCTTTCTCTGTTCTACTCTCCTGAAGAGAGCTGTGAACAAAGTATCATTACCGTTAACCTGGATGAATAAAAACGTAAAGACTAACTTTGACTGAGAAGACTCGCTGTTTTGGTTTGTATTATTTCCTTGCTCCCTCTGTAATGCTTTTTTGGTGTTGGTATTCTTTTTTTTTCCCCAGTATATAGTGTCATGGCCTCAGCCTAGCTCACAGCAAGACCTTCAACTCTTGGGCTCAAGTGGTCCACTTGGAACAGCCTTCCCAGCAGCTGGGACTATGGGCCCCCACCACAATGCCTGGCTAATGTTTCTATTTTTAGTACAGACAGAGTCTTGCCTTTACTCAGCCTGGTCTCCTGAGATCCAGGGATCCTCCCATCTCAGCCTCCGCGAGTGCTGGGATTATGGGAGTGAGCCACCACGCTCAGCCCCTGTGATGGTATTCTTGCTGGAAAGATATGCCTATAGTAATTTCCAAAGGACTATTTGACAAAAACAGCATACTAACTTACTGATCCCTGGAAATCTGCAACAATTAACGTGTTCACAATGAATTTACTAATTTATGACACCTTACAGTTTTTACAAAGAATTAAATTATTAATGATCATGTATTAATGTAAACAGTATTTGTTGATACCATATTACTTTAAAAAAATACTAGTTTTATAACTAGTTTCCTTGATAACTAACTAACAACTAAAGCTGTGAAGAAGTGGCTCTTATGGCACCAGCCACATATACCAAGGCTGGCAAGTTCGAACCCAGCCTGGGCCAGCTAAACAACAATGACAAGTGCAACAAAAAAATAGTCGGGTATTGTTATGGGAGCCTGTAGTCCAAGCTACTTGGGAGGCTGAGGCAAGAGTATCGCTTAAGTCCAAGAGTTTAAGGTTGCTGTGAGCTATGACACCACAGACACTCTACTGAAGGTGACATAGTGAGACCCTATCTCAATAAAAAAAAAAGTAAAGCTGTGAAGAAGTGTTTATACACTCCCATCAGCTGGGATCTTTTGTGGGTCATTACAAGTTGAAACTTGCATGGGTAAATCAGAAGGACGCCGTTGAGTGTTTCTTGGAAGTGAAATAATGGACTGTAACTCAGTCTGTCTGAAAACTTTTGTAGTGCCCTACATATGTGCTGGGGCAATATTTTGGTGAAATAGTTGAAACAGTTGGTATTTAAGGAATAATTTTCCTGATAGAAAGGTCTCACCTATCTAATGAAACGTCTCACATATAGTCTTATAAAGAATTCATAGCTTTTGTATGTAGTATAGTTAGAATACAGAGAACAGAAATAGCACTCAGATAAGTATTACCAAGGATGTGGAGAAATGAGAAGCTTTGTATGCTGTGGATGGGAATGTAAATTGGTATAGTCATTATGGAAAACATTATGGAGTTTCCTCAACAAGTTAAAAATAGATCCACCATATGGTCCTGCAGTCTCCCTTCTGGGTATATATCCAAAGAAAATGAAATTGGTGTGTTGAAGAGATATCTGATTTCTCCTGTTCATGGCAGCATTGTTCACAGTAGCCAAGACATGGAAATCACCTAAGCGTCTGTCCACACCTGAATTGGTGGAGAAAATATGGTACCTACATACAGTGGAATATTATTCAGTTATAAAAAAGGTAATCTTGGAGGGTGTTATACTAAGTGAAATGAGAAAAAATGTTGTATGATTTCACTTATATGTGGGATCTAAAACCAAGGAGCTCTTAGTAGTAGAGAGTAAACAGTGCTTGCCAGAGGTGGGGATATGGGTGAAATGGGGATGTGCGGGTCAAAGCACAGAATTTCAGTTGTCAGATGAACAAGTTCTGGGGATCTATGATAGCACATGGTGACTACAATGTAATATTAATGCTATGGTGTTTACTTGAAATAAATATAAATAACAATACTTTAGTGTTTACTTGAGGTTTAATAGAGTAGATTTTCGGTGTCCATACACGCATAGACATAAAAGTGTGGGCAAGTATGGGTGGTGGGAGTTGAGTTCGTTAATTTGACTGTGGTAATCAGTACATGAGTATACGTGTGTCACAACATTGTATGTGTTGAACAATTATTATTGATCTGTTAAATATTAAAAAAACACACAAATTAAAAGTTTAAAAACATGTGTTGATAGTAAAATGTATTTTATAACAATCATGTATATTCATTGAAGAAATTTCAAAAAATATAGAAAGCCTGGCTCAGTGCCCATAGCACAGTGGTTATGGTACCGGCCATATGCACCAAGGCTGGTGGGTTCAAATCCAGCCTGGGCCAGCTAAACAACAATGACAACTGCACCACCACCACTACCACCACCACCACCACCAACAACAACAACAACAAAAATAGCTGGATGTTTTGGTAGGCACCTACAGTCCCAACTACTCGAGAGGCTGAGGCAAGAGAATTGCTTAAGCCCAAGAGTTTGAGGTTGCTGTGAGCTGTGATGCCACAGCACTCTACTGATGGTGACATAGTGAGACTCTGTCTCAAAAAAATATATATATAAAGCCTCAAGAAAATAAAATCACTGATAATCCCATTATACAGAAACAAGCTTTGTTTACTTGTTATTTTTGAAAAAATATTTTAATATAATCTCCCAGACCTCTTTTTTCTTATAATTATAGTAACATGATGCATATTCTTTGTTTTAAGGGAGGCTTATACATAATACTGGAAGTAGCGAAATGTAGAATGAGGGCAATATTCATTGAGGTTCTCTACATCAGAGCTATCAGGCTGTAATCTAGTCTATTTTTTGTTAAACTTAAAGAAAGAAAAAAGTTAGTTTCTAGTCACCTATTTTATTTTGTTATTATTTTTTTTATTTCACATTAATGTGAGGCTACAAAGAAGTAGGTTATAATGTTTGCATTTGTGAGATAGAGTCCCTCTTCTAGTTGTGTCCTGCACTCAAGAGGTTTACCAAAACGTACCCTTACATTTTGCCCATTAAGTGGGAACACGCCAACCCCCCTCCTCCCCTCTCTCTCTCTTCTCTCTCCATCCTCCTTCCCACAATGGGAACTGAACTGAGTTTTCCTCCTATGTTGGGTGTGAATGAGATCGCCTATTGGTTTCATGTTAGTATTGAGTACTTTGGATACTTGCTTTTCCTAGTTGCCTATCTTAAAAGAAATCCCTGTCCTACACAGTTTTGTTCTGTGTACTTGACTACACAGGGTAGATCCAGTTCTCTGAGTGAAGCAAGAAGGGCCCAGGGGCCAGTGAGGTAACCAAAGGCAGAAACTGTTCTTGCAGGAGTTCGGTAATTTTAGCTGCTCCTGTGATTCATGTGTCTTAACTTAAACATTAGCATCTGGATGGCAGATGAAGTCACTTGGATGTGCTATTTGGAATGGCAGATCCAAAAGGGTGACGGGGAGCTTGTTTTTAATATAGTCTGTGACTTTGAACAAGCCAATCTTCAGTATTAGGAAATTTAATTACTATATGTGGAAAAAATAGTGTTAATCAGGATCTGCGTTGCATTTACAATTTGAAAGAATCAATGAAAGGTAGTTTGAAAAGTGCTTTTGCTTGTCTGCCCCTTCCTCGGAGTTTTTCCTATCTACTATGTATAATTTGCAGTACAATTTGTAGGACAGCGTTGTGTAAAACAGAAACTTTGGCCAATGTTACATAAAGTGGAATAAATCATTACTAAGACAGTTAAAAAATTTTGAGGAGCTCTAATTACATTCCACGCACACTTTAAGTGTGGATTTTTTCCCCTTTAAACGGTATACCTTTGGCCGCAGGTGTGAGTACGTGTCCTGTGATGTCTGCAGGTCTTCTATTATAGATAAATAATAAATCTGGAGATTACAAATATGGCACGGAGGATGCGGCACCTTCTCCCCCCACTTCCCTTCTTCCTTTCACTAGTGAACTAAGGTCTCCGAGTAATTTTTAAAAATCGTGGGCTTGAGGCCTTACTGTGTAAATTCAAAACAAGAATAAATCCCATCTTTCCTAGCACCCACTTTAACTTGCCTTTTGCTAAATTACAGTCAGAAAACAAACTATTTTGGACAGAATTTCAGGAAAAGTGGGAGAGAATTATGTACCTACAGTTCCTATTCTGCTCCCTCAAAAATCTGTTTCCTCGACTTCCGTTATGGTACAAAATAAGAACTTGGCGTATATTCTCCACATCGTAGCACGATGGGTCTGGACGTTATCGCATCAACACCAGTTACGCAATTGCAGGGGACTTTCTGGCAGCCAAGAATCAGATTTGCAAAAATGGGCCAAACTCACGTTGTCAGTCCTGTTCCTTGAAAAGAGACTTCGTCTGATTGTGTTAAAATAATAACTTTTCTAAAATAAGATCCAAAATGTCATTTCTTTAGACAGGAAGAGGTTCATGCCTGTGACGTATGGCAATGTATATACAGTCATGTGTTTCTTAACAAATGGGCATATGCGGTGAGAAACGTGCTGTCAGCCGATTCCATCCCCGTGGGAACACCACAGTGTGCGCTCACGGAAACCTACATGGCTCAGGCTGCCGCACCCCCAGGCGAGGCGTGTAATCTACTGCTCCTGGGTTACAAACTTTTATAGCAGAATTTCACAGTACTAACTACTGCAGGTAATTAGAACACCCTGCTAAGTGTTTGTGTACCCGAACATTTTTTTTCTTATTAAATCATTGCTGTGTACATTAATGCAGTCATGGGGTACAATGTGCTGGTTTTATATACAATTTTTTTCTTTTTAAAAAATTTTTACTTATTTTTTTGTTTTTATATTTTTTAATAAAACCCATTTTAAGAGGGGTAAGGTGATGTCATGGTGGTTTTAATTTGCATTTCCCTAATAATTAGTGATGATGAACACTTTTATGTTTGTGGGCCAGTTCTCCATCTTCTTTTGAAAAGCTTCTGTTTATGTCTTTGCCAACTTTTTTTTTTGTTAAATGATAGCTGTGTATATTAATGCAATCATGGGGTACAGTGTGGTGTTTTCACATACAATTTGAAATATTTTCATCAAACTGGTTAACATAGCCTTCATGTCATTTTCCTAGTTATTGTGTCAAGACGTTTATATTCCACTTTTAGAAAGATTCACTTGTACCCTTGTAAGATAAACCATAGAGGTGATCCCTCCAGTCACCCTCCCTCTGCCCATCCACCCCCCAATACAATTTGAAATATTTTCATCAAACTAGTTAACATAGCCTTCATGGCATTTTCTTAGTTATTGTGTTAAGACATTTATATTCTCCATTTAGTAAGTTTCACATGTACCCTTGTAAGATGCACTGTAGGTGTGGTTCTACCAATCACCCTCCCTCCATCCATCCTCCCCTCTCCCTTCGACTCCCTCTCCCCTTTCCCCATATTCTTGGGCTATAATTGGGTTATAGCTTTCATATGAAAGCTATAAATTAGTTTTCTAACCATAGAAAAGGTACAGTAAAAATCCAGTGTTATAATCTTCTGAGACCACTGTTGTATATGATCTCTTATTAACTGAAATGTCACTTTGCTACCCATGATAGCACATACAGGGTGGACATAACAATGATATGCAATGCACTATGTTAAACTATTTTAAATAGCACACAAACTTTATGTCCACTGTGTGTATCTGTACACACACATATAAAGTGTAGACACGCATATATACGTACGCACGGGTACATATATGCTCAGATTATATATATGAAATTAAAACTATATAATTAACAGTGTTGTAGGAGGAGCCAATGAAATCTTTCCCCAGTTTAGCTCTTCCTATTTCTTGAGTAAGACTTCTAACACACCTGCCGACCCGCGTGCCTTCACTTACCTCCTTCCAGAGCAATTCAAACCGCGTTCCCACAGGTCTTCCCACGTGCCTCTTCTTCTTTTCAGCATAAATCTCTTTCTTCCCCTGATGACTGCCCTGCCGTCCTTCGGAGAAACATTTCTGCAGCCTCAACTTTCTCTCCTTAAGGTCAAAATCAAACCTTTTTAAAGCTGTCCCAGGGATTTTATCATTCTTCACACTTTATAGCACACGTTATTTCTGTCATATCATAATGGAGTAGAAATATTTGGGTGCTAGTAGATATCTGGTGTGTAAGAACCTCAAGGCAGCAGGGTACAACATTGTGTGTACGGCACCATTTCCACACTGCATAGAAAAATAGATATAAGGGACCTGAGAAAGGATTATGAGTAATTTGATTTTTATATGTGTATGAGCTTGTGCATGCTGGTGCTTATATGCCTGTGTGTTTGCACGCGTATGTATGTGCATCCATATATGTATATGTCACGCGCGTGTGTGTGCATCTATATATGTATACGTCACGCGTGTGTGTGCATCTATATATGTATACGTCACGCGTGTGTGTGCATCTATATATGTATACGTCACGCGTGTGTGTGTGCATCTATATATGTATACGTCACACGTGTGTGTGTGCATCTATATATGTATACGTCACGCGTGTGTGTGTGCATCTATATATGTATACACTTCCCTCAAGATGCACACATATTCAGAGGAAAAGGAACTCCCTGAACAAATTCTAATCACTAGATCATGTATTTTATACAATACTAGTAGGCAGCGTATGTTTTTTAAACAGTGCAAAACTGAAATACTTTTTGATGAACTTTGAAGAATGCAAGTTGGATGTTTTCATTAGTATTGTTTCATTTTGGTGAAATTAGGAAACTTAATTTCCGTAATTTCTGGATTCTGTCTACTTTAAAGAGACAAGGTTTTGTTTTCATAACCTGTGACTAGCTGGGTAAAAAGTGGATTACTTTAATCTCACATTGATTCTTTTCTGGGACCTTATGGGCAGGGGGAGCCTGAAATCCCAGTGTCTGCCAGCTCCACCTGGCTATGAAGGGTGGGACAGATGGGCCTTTAACGGAGAATAGTCATGACTCTGGACGAGTAAGGGCAGTTCTGAAAAAGAGGAGGTGGAACTTCTGAAAATTGTTCGGAAAGGAAATTCAGAAAACAGAGGAGCTAGGAGATGTGAAGAAGACTTTGGAGGCTCATTGCTGTAGCTGAGAAATATTTATTGAGTTCCTAAAATGGGCGGGGCAGTGCTGTAGGTACTAGAGATTCACTGGTACACAAAACGGACAGACATCTCTGTCGTAGTGGAGTTACTATTCTAGTAATAAGAGGAGCCTGGAGCCTGCGGGATTTTTTTTGGGGGGGGGGTAAGGTAGGAGGCACTAGAGAACTTCTAAGAAGAGGGATGTCTACTATCCAGATTTGTTTTATTCATTGCTGTCCTGTAGCCCCAGGTGGTCCTCAAATTTCCAGCAAAGGTCCAATGCTTACAGATGCCATGTGTAAGAGACTGAGGGTTCTATCTGGGATTGAGACTAAGTGGGGAAAAAAAGCGAGGAGGTGGCTCAGCCAAACACCCCCATGTGGAGTGGAATGTGCCTGTCAGATGCCCCGACCTGGGAGCAGCAGTCCCTCCCACCATGCCATGTCCTCCTGCTGCGGTGGTGTGCAGAGGCCTCCAGGGAACAAAGCCACATGGGCCAGCTGTATCACAAACCAGGGAGAGCACAGCCCTTTCCATATTTTATGTTTTAATCTGCTGGAGAATTGCTCAACCACCTTGCCTATGCAGTGACAGTTTTCAGAGTTAACAAAAACCAGCTGTTTCCGTTTTAATTTATAACTTCTGTCCCTTTATCTCCTCTGCTTAAAACTTTTCAGTGGCTTTCCTTTGCCCTCAGGATACAGGCCCAAATCCTTACAACGAGGTGTAAGAGCCACATAGTGCAACACCCACTGACCCTCCCTTGGGCCTTCGGAGTTGGGTCTCTTGAATAAATCCTCACATTTGCACAATCTATTCTCTACTCCTGGCTCCTGTTTGGTTAAATATCAATTTAATAGTCTCTTCCCAGGGACAACTTCTTTTGAATTCCTTAGGTTCTAAAGTTTTTGTCTTAGTCACTTTGGGCTGATAAAACAAAATAACTCTGGGTGATTTATAAACAGCAGTAATTTGTTGCTCATGGTTCTGGAGGCTGGAAAGTCCCATCGAGGCACCAACAGATTAAGCATCCGGTGAGGGCTTGCTCTCAGCTTCAGAGATGGCACCTTGCTATTGCCTCTTCCCATGGCTTGAAGAATTAGGGACCTCCCTCGAGCCTCTTTTGTAAAGACAATAATCCCGTCTCTGCAGGTGTGACTTCATGACTTAATCACATTTCAGAGGCCTCAGCTCCTAACAAGCAGTAGGATGACCTATCATGTTGGATGTTCAGTTCTAACATGTGGAGTTTGCTAAGACAATAATACTCAGATCAGAGCAGCCTCCTCTGGAATGCTCTCACTGTTCCCGCTCCCTGCAGTCCCTCACACGTCAATCCCACATGTGCTGGGTGGTGCCAGCCTCTGTGTAGGAGTCAGTACGGGGTGGCCCTTGCTTATCTCTGTATCCTCAGAGGTAAGCCTAGTGCACAGTAGGAGCTCAACAGTGCATAGAGGAGTCCCAGGGGCCCGAGGACTAGTTAGAATGACAGGATCTAGGCTGTCTTTAGAATCGACTTCCTTTCCCACTGACCTAGGAGCTTTGTGGCTGGGCAAGCTTATCTCCCATGGGATGGGTACGCTCCCCTGAGGCCACCTAGCTCAGCAAGGTCATAGATTTCCATCTGGCTTGTTTGTGCTCACAGTGGATCTCACTGAGAGCGACCCATTTGTAAATGTTCAGCACCCCCACCCCCCAGGATGCCAGAGAAGATATACAGATGCGAATAAGCACACCCTGTGTCATCAGGGAAATGCAAATTCAAACAGCGAGACAGCACTGCACACCTAGCAGAATGGCCAAAATCCAGCACGCTGACGACAGGACGTGGGACGACAGAAGCTTCATTCAGTGCTGAAAGGAATGTAAAATGGCACAGCAATTTGGGAAGACGCTTTCTTATAAAACTAAAGACACTCTTACCATGTGACCCAGAAGTCATGCTCCTTGGCATTTACATGAACGTCTACAGCAGCTTTTTTGATACCTTTCCAAACTTGGATAACGGTGGCACATCAAGATAAAGGAATATTATTCAGCACTAAGAATATGAATTATTAAGCCATGAAAGGATGCATATTGGTAAGTGAAAAAAGCCAGTCCAAAAAGGCTATACACTCTGTAATTCTAACCCATGACACACGGAAAAGGCAAAGCCAGAGAGACTGTAAAAAGTCAGTGGTTGTCAGGGACTGGGAGAAGGGGCTGGGGAGTAGGTAGATCATGGTGAGAGGGCCAGACCAGCGCCATTTTGTTGTTTACTGCCTAAGTTCTGTTCCTCATTTTGAGCCCCCACCACCATCTTAGATAATAAGCTTCAGTTTCCCCCAAACCCTGGCCTTTCCCCGAAATCAAACCTCCCAGCCAGCCAGTCAGAAGTGTACGCTACCCCTCCTGCTCCATACCACCCCAAGCCCCCTCCCTCACCTCAGTTAGGAAATCCCCCACCCCTCAT
>CAUYTI010093075.1:0-12643 GCA_963575145.1 Galago senegalensis | reverse complement strand
GCTTAAGTGATCCTCTTGCCTCAGCCTCCCAAATAGCTGGGAATATAGGCACCTGCCACAACGCCTGTCTATTTTTTTTGTTGTAGTTGTCATTGTTGTTTTGGCAGGCCCAGGCTGGGTTCAAACCCGCTACCTCTGGTGTATGTGGCTAGTGCCCTAGCCGCTGAGCTGCGCTAGGAATCTTATTCTAAAGTCACAGAGAAGCTTGGCGCCTGTAGCTCAGAGGCTAGGGTGCCAGCCAAATACACTGGGGCTGGAGGTTTGACCCCGGCCTGGGCCTGCCAAACAGCAATGACAACAACAACAAAAAAATAGCTGGGCATTGTGGCAGATGCCTATAGCCCTAGCTACTTGGGAAGTTGAGGCAAGAGAATCACTTAAGCCCAAGAGTTTGAGGTTGCAGTGAGCTATGACTCCATGACACTCTACTGAGAGTGACATAGTGAAACTCTGTCTCAAAAATAATAATAATAAAGTCACAGAGAAACCATTGGAGAGATTCAAGCAAGGAAGTGTCAAGCTCTGGTTTCCATGGATGAGGGGCATGTCTCCCAGGACAATCCAGAAGAGTGACGGGAGGAGACTGAGCCTTAAGCCACTGTCTGCAAGGGATCTACTGGGTGCTGGGTAGTATAGTTGGTGCCTGTCCCACCACATCCAGGAGGATAGGGGGCATCTTCATCCCCCATTTAGAAAGAGGAAACTGTGGCTCAGGCAAGTTAAAAGGCATATTTGAATTTATCCGAGAGAATGTGTCAGTACAGGATTGGAGCCCAGGTCCACCTGACTCTGAAACCTCTACTCTTAGCCACACTGCGCTACACTTCCCAAAACAGGAGAAGTGGGAGAAAGAGCAGAGGCCTTGCAGCCAGGAGACCTGGACTTATACCCCACCCTGTCCCCTCTGAAGAATGACTATCCACAGATCACTTCCCTTCTTTGAGCCCCAGTTTTGGGGAGGGCCAGAGGCAGGCCAGGGAGTTGCCAGGAGCCAGCCAAGCACCAAGAAGATGAGGTAGCAGAGGGCAGACCTCAGTGGATAGGCAGGTGTCCAAGGCAGGGGCTTGCAGGAGCCACAATCTGCAAATTGTGGGGTGGGGGGCCACTAAATCCTCCAGACAAGGAGAGGCCACCCCTCATGGAAGCTAGGGTCTGGCATCCAGCCTGGCATCATCCCCAGGGGAGATCCTGGCTTAGCAGGCATTCCTGGATCTTCCTGTTGGCATGGTAATCAGAGACCCATGTTTTTTCTCTGGCACATTTGTCACAGCACCTAGTGTGGCCCCTGCTTCACTGGGAGGCTAGGAAGGTGGTCTCCTCTATCAAGCTGCCTTATGTCTTCTTCCAGTTAGGGGTAGAGGTCAACTGAGAGAAGCTGCAGATTCAGTCACCATCCCAGGGCCTGTGCACCTGTGTCCCAAAGGTACCTGGAAACCAGCTGAGCTCTGGCTCCTGGGACTTCCCTTGTGGGAGGCAAGGGGGTAAGCGTAAGACCTGGGAAAGCTTCAGCCTCCCCGCCCCCAGCCTCCTCCACTCTCTTCAAGCTGAGGTGAGGATTAAGTGAGATGATGAATGTGAAAGCACTGGGTAAATTGTAATGAGCGCTATGCAAATGTTAGCAGCCCGGACTGAGAGACAGCATGGTGTGGGAGAGCCAAGCCTGGCTGCAGGCTCTGGAGTCCCGCTGGCCTCATTCACAGCCAAGCCGGTTTACCGAAAGGTGTGAAACCTGGGAAGCCGCCCAGATCTCGGTCTCTTCATCTGCAAAGTGGGATGGTGATACCCACCCAGAGCTAAAGGAGGCAACACTGAAATCTCTCAGCTCCCTGAATGCCAAGCCTGGTCTTTGTGTTCATCTAATTTCTTAGCAAAGGTCTTCACACATAGTGGATTCAATTTTTTTAAATGTCTGTGGCATACACTTAGAACTTGATAAATGTCAATCTCCTGCCCTCCCTCCTTTCCATCCTTCCTTCCTTCCTTCCTTCCACATTTTCCCTTTGAAACGCCTCCTTCCCAAAGCCCTGCCCCTCAGTTTCCCTTTCAGCTTGAGATTCCATCATTTTTCCCTTCCAAAGTATCAGAGAACCTTCCATACGTATGCATGAGTCACGTGTGGTGCTTGTTTCAAATGCAGGTTCCTGGGCACCCTTGGAGTAAGGGCAATTCAGCTGATTTAGAATGGGACCAAATCTGCACTTTGAGCAGGTTTTCTTCCTCCACCTCATTGCCCACTCCCCCGACTCCCACATCCCACCTCCCCACGTGATACCTATGCCTTGGTGCACACCCACCCAGTACAAATGTCCCTTTAGATCAGTGGTTCTCAAACTTCCTAATGCCACGACCCTTTAATACAGTTCCTCACGTGGTGGTACTTCATGAAGTAGCAACGAAAATAATTTTATGGTTGGGGGGGTCACCACAACATGAAGAACTGTACAAAAGGGTGGCGGTATCAGGAAGGTTGAGAACCACTGCTCTAGATGATTTGCGGCTGTTTCCCATCTGTCCGGCAGGGCAGAGGGGATATTGAGGAAGGAACAGAAGTGAGGCACTGCGTCTTCCCCAACAAGATTCTCCCTCGGGGGAGTAGGTGTGAGTTGGGCCAAGGATTGGAAGTTGGGGGAGATGAGGGATTCAGTGAGCTGGGGAATGAGACAGGAAATACTGGGGAATAAATACAGCAATAAAGGAGCTTGGGCTGGAAGCTACATGGTGATTCGTATTGTTCAAATTATCTTTAAAACTTTTCATTTGAATCTGTTTAATAAGGGAAGGCTTACCCTAAGGAGGAGGTATTTTTTTAATGTGACTTGGGAGCTGAATTGGAAATAACGTTGCAACAAAGATATTAAAAAGGGGATTAAACCAAACCACTGGTGGCCCGTCTCTGCGGGCTCCCACAACCTGCAACGCAGCTCCCAAAACCATAAAATTAAATTACAAAGGGAGACCCTGGAAGTGGGACATTAATCATGATTCCTCTTTCCCGGTGCTAAGCAGACATGGAAGGGCTATCCTGAAGGGCTCCTGGTGTGTGAGTAGAATTCAGGTGCTGCAGCCCCCCTGGGCTCCTGTCCCTTGCTCTGCTCCCCTCTGAGCTGATGACCCTGGGCAAGTTGCCTACCTCTTTGAACCTCTCCTTACTCATCTGTCAAAAGGAAGTAATATATTGACCATTTACTGGGAAGGGTTGCTAAGGACAATAAAATGAAACAGAAAATTGGGTGGCATCTGTGGCTCAAGAAGTAGGGCGCTGGCCCTATATACCCGGGGTGGCAGGTTCAAGCCCAGCCGTGGCCAAAACTGCAAAAATAGTAACAATACTAAATAAAATAGAAAATTACAATAGAGAGCCTGATACATGATACGTACAAGGTGCTCAAGAAAATGTAACGGTTCCCTTAGCTGCAGCCTAAGACAAAAGGAGAAAAAACTGCAATATCTCAGCTGATTGATATTCTGTCTTTATGTCCCTAAATGCCTCTTCTGATGCCCATGACCCTTTGCTTGGATCTTGGCCACCTCTGGCCCTCACCTTCCTTGGAGTGGCATTTTTACAGCTCATTCATCATCTACTTCCTCATTCACTCATATACACTGCAGAGCCACCAAGTGCCAGGAACTTGGCTGGGCACAGGGGAGGCAAAGACACAGGCATTGCCCTTAAAACACCACGGTCAAATGGGGGAGGAGGAATTGTCACAAGGCAGCAGACAATGTGTGCCACGTGACTGCCTCCTCATCAGAAATCCCACAGTGACACATCTGATCAGGGTGTTGTGTCCTGCTCTCTGGCCAGCAGTCAACAAGAGAGTTGGGTTTGATCTGACTCTTCCTTTCTGTCATCCACAAATAAAGACCCACACCATGCGGTCCTCAGAGATGCAGAAGCGTTGGTCTCTCATGAATATCTCTGTTGCTTTCTCTCTCTCTCTCTCTTAAGTCACCCTCAGTAGAGTGCAGTGGTGTCACAGCTCACAGCAACCTCCAACTCTTGGGCTTAAGTGACTCTCTTCCCTCAGCCTCTCAAGTAGCTGGGACTACAGGTGCCTGCCACAATGCCTGGCTATTTCTTTTTTGCTGCAGTTGTCATTGTTGTTTAGCTGGCCTGGGCTGGGTTCAAACCCACCAACCTGGGTGTATTCTGTTGCTTTTTCTTATTAGATCATATGAGCTATGAAAACCGATGGGTTTCCCCTTTTGCCCTGGCTGCCAGGAATCTCAGACCAAAGGCTGTCTCCATTGAGTAGTCTCCCTTAACCTAAGTTTTCTGGTGTACAAGTCTCCCTTTTCCATGTTCTTGTCCTGTGATTTTTAACCTTGATAACAAGAGTGGTGGTGATGGTGGTGGTGAATATGAAGTGCTTTTCTTGTGTTTGCCTGTCAGCTTTACCTGGGTCACTTCATTAGCCTCCCCCCCCAAGAATTCTTTAAGGTATCACTTTGACTATTTCCATATTTCAGATGTGCAAAATAGAGCATAGAAAGTCTGAGGAACTTGGCTACAGCTAGGAAGTGTGCTGATATCCCATTTAAAGAGGAACATAGAAGAAGGAGAAAGAGAAAGAAATGTTGATGGGGCAAGCAGCGCAAAAGTCAGAGGATGACACACTTATTCTCAGTTGTTAAGGCGGGGGTTGATAGACAGAGATATGGAGAAAGGTAGAATAACCAAGCAAAGGCAAGAGGACACACATCTGTTTGCCAGCAGTTCCTCTGGGCTTCCAGAGCATGGGGAAGAGCGTTGAGACACAGGCAGGGCCACCTCAGACATCCCTGGAGATGGGACCAAGGGGCCACAGGACAATGGAGAGCCCCAGAAGTCTGAGCAGTGCTGTTGATAAGGCAGGTGAAGGGTGAAGGGCGTCCTAGAGGGCAAGGAACCAAATGCAGTGAGATGAGGCATTGTGGGGTGGCAGAAGAGAGATGAGCAGAGTGGCATGGAGGCCACCAGGAAGGTCATTGTCAGGCGGGGTGAGGGGTCTGGACGAGGGGAAGACGTGGCCCTTGGCCTCTGTCTGCCAGCACTATTTTATCCACTAGTTCACTTGACAAGCAAGGGGTGAGGAGTGTCACATCAGTGTCAGTGGACTGGGGTCCTGAGACCCAGCGCTGGGAGGGAGAAGTTGCTTAAGTATTGGGTCTCAGGGCTTCCTGGCCATTTGGCTCAGATCAAGTGTATCAGAGCAAAAGATTCCAAGCTGCAGCCCCTGAGGATCTCTGAAATCATTCTCCAAATACTGAGAGATGTGAGGCTGTGTTTCAGGTAGAAGCATGCCTAGCAGCGTTCACCAGCTTCTCAAAGAGGAGTGTGAGCCCCCAAAGAAGAGAAAGGACTAGCCCAGAACATGACACTCCAGAGGTCTTCAGAGCTGGCTTCAGAGCCGAGCTGCCATGCTTGAATCTTGTCCTTCCACTCCCTTCATTAGGTTTCAAGCTTTGTAAATAACAGTGGTAGAAACATAGGTTATGTATTCCAAGCAACATTCCTGGAATAGTATGGTTCACCTAATTGTTTAAATAACAGTAGCACAAAGAATGGGCTTGTTGGGGGGGCCATTCAAATGTGACAGCCCTTTGGGTTCCCAAGTCTCCCCGGCTCCACCAGCACAGAGGACAGGCCACTGGGAGCCCACAGTGAATTGCTGGCAAAGCCAGCATGGGACAACTCTCTTTCTTCCTTCCTTCCTTCCAGCCCCAGAAAGCTGCAGATCAAGAAATCACATCTAGAGCCCGGCACAGTAGCTCCTGCCTGTAATCCCAGAACTCTAGGAGGCTGAGGCAAGTGGATCACTTGAGCTCATGGGTTTGAGACTAGCCTGAGCAAGAGAGAGATTCCATCTCTAAAAAATGGTCATTGGGGCCAGCACCTGTGGCTCAAAGGAGCAGGGCACCAGTCCATATACCAGAGGTGATGGGTTCAAGCCCAGCCCTGACCAAAAACTGAAAAAAAAAATGGGTATTGTGGCAGATGCCTATAGTCCCAGCTACTTGGGAGGATGAGGCAAAAGGATGGCTTGAGCCCAAGAATTTGAGATTGCTGTGAGCTATCGTGCCATGGCACTCTACTGGGGGCAAGAAATTAAGACTGTGTCAAAAGAAGAAGGAGGAGGAGGAGGAAGAGGAGGAAAGAAATCATATCTCTTTTTTAAAAAATGTTTAAACTGAATATCTTTTCTTTCTGTAAATTTGTTTTCCTACTTGGGTAAGGCTTGGAGTGATGCCTTTTGATTCTGCAGACCAAGTTCCTTCTGACAGGTAGATGGAGAGGTCTTGGGTACTGACCAGCGAAGCAGTAAGGGAAGCCGCCCATCCCACAAGCTCTAGGCCACCTCTCCATTCTTACCCACCCTTCACACGTGCTGAATTTCATCCCCAGGGAACTTGTCTTTCCCTGCACCTGCTGGCCTCTTTTCATAGGCCGATCTTTCTCTCTTCTTAAGACATAGCTTGGGACACTCAACTATGGAAACCTTGCTGTTACTACGGGTTGTGACATCCTCTGCTTCCTGACAGCTGTGATCACACGTTTCCTTACAGTCACAGTGCAGGGTGGGGGGGGGTCTCATCTGTTGCCCCTTCAGCTCACTTCCTTCAGCCTTGTCCAGGAAGCCTTCCGGCTTAGGCACAGAGCCTGAGTCAGCGTGCTTCTATCATCAGAAGAACACTCATCATAATGTGCTGTGCTCTGCCTTTTACAAGACACCAAAGCTCCAAGAAGGAGATCAGAGACTTCCCCCAGCTTTTCCACCATGTATTTATCTCAGATCTTGTCTGGCATGCATTAATAGGTATACATTAAATACATGTTGAATGTCGTTGTCATATGTACCTGTGTCCATCCCACCTACTAGAATGGGAGTTCTTTGAGGGAAGGGCTTCTGTTTTACTTATATCTGTATCTCTGAGACTCTGCACAGGCCCTGACACTGTGTTTGTTGAATGCATCTATAAATAAGGAAATTAACAAATGCCATTCCTAATTAGGGCAATGGAGTCGTCAGCAAATCTGAAGCCCTGATTCTGAGGCTGTGAAGTTTTAGAGATGAATGAATAGGCAATCCTTGAGCAAGTGTCTTGCCACAGTTCCCCAAGTCCGAATTTAACACTAATTAAAAGAAAACTGAACAAGATTCGGTTCAGTTTAATCAGCACTAGATAGAACTATTGATTTCTCCCCCAAAGGCCATTTCTCCCCCATTTCTTCCCCACCTCTGTAAATGGCACTACTGTCCAACCAGGGGCTCAAGCCAAACACCTCAATTCAGCTTTACTATCTCTATAGACCCAAATCATCAGCAGGTCTATTGGCTCCTCTTAAAATATACACACAGAGTCCCCCACTTTTTTCATCTCTACTGCAGTCAACCTGGTCCAGCCACCAGCATCATCAGGCCTCACCTGAACTCTTGCAGCACCTTCTCAGAAGTCTACCAACATCTCTCTCACATATAAGCCATCTCTGTCTCTCTCCCCTACTAGAATGTAGGTTCTGGAAAGGCAGGGCCTTATCTGGTTCAAAGCTCTAGCCCCTCTAATTTTCAGCACAGTGCCAGGCACATAGTAGATGCTTAATAAATGTTTGTTGAATGAATAAATGAACTTGACATATGTCCATACAGAGAAGTCAGCTTTGGGAGAGAAATGAATGTGCTGCATTCAGAGGAATGCAAAATGTAGACAAGGAGGATCCTGTCTCCATAGACAGGATCATACCCGGATTACTGGACTTGGTTCTGAGAGTCATGCTGCCACAAGGACCAGAAATGTGGTTAGGAAACTGACCAAGTTGGCACGTGAGGAGAAACTTAGACAACCAGACGTGTTTAGCTTATAGAGACAAAATTAAAAATCCTAGAAAGTATATTGTTGCTATCTTTTTAATATCTAAAGGGCTATTCAAAGAAAGGGGAGATAGATTTAGTTTGGAGCCCTAAGGGCGGAATCCAGATCAATGGGCATTAGTAGTTTGATAGAAAACACATTTTAGATGCAGGAAGAAAATGGCCTTTCGATAAAATTCATAGCAAGGGACGGCACTGCCTTAGGAAGTGATAAGTTCTCCTTCTAAGGAAGAAGACAAGTGGTACAAGTATAGCACTTGGCAGGGACGCTGAGGAGGGGATTCAAACAGCAGAAGACGGCCTCTAAAATCTCTTTCAAATTGGAGATGTCTGGGTTTCTATGATAGATAAGGACAGAGTCCAGAAAAAATTTCTGGCTAACAACAGTTTTATAACTTACCTACCTACCTACCCCAATAGAAGGAAACATCAGCAAATTAAGCAATGGCTAGACTAGCAGAGAGGGGTCTGGTGGGCCTGGAAGTATCCTATAAACACCATGGACAGCTGCCTGGATTTGAAGTCTGTGTGATCATTAGAACATGGGACTCCCAAATATTTTGATCACCCAGGGATGCCTCAGATCCTAAGGGAACACAACCAACACCTTAAATAATGGCTAAGATGATCCTGGCTTTCATTTCTAAAACTCTACCACTTCCTAAATGGTAAGACCTTGGGGAAAAAAGAATCAACCCCTCCCAATCTCAGTTGCCTCATTTGCACAAAGGATTTTGTTTAAAAATGAAGGGTAGGGAGCAACTGAAACCAGAATTATTGAAACTTGGTGATAGGCACATAAACATTCACTATGCTAATTCTATGTGTTTGAAAATTTGCATAATAAAAAGGTTTTTTATAAAAGATGGGGAGTTTAAAATAGTACCTACCTCATGAAATAACTGTAGTGCTTAAAGATATGATCATCATTACCACCATTACAGGAAATTTTTACAAATCCTGATAATTACCATAAATGTTTAAATATCGGCTGGATTCCTATAGCTCAGGGATTAAAGGGCTGGCCATTTACACCTAAGCAGGCTGGTTCGAACCCAGTCTGAACCTGCTAAACAAAAATGGCAACTGCAACAAAAAAATAGCTGGACATTGTGGCAGGCACCTGTAGTCCCAGCTGCTTATGAGGCTGAGGCAAGAGAATCACTTAAGCCCAAGAGTTGGAGGTTGCTGTGAGCTGTACCATGACACTCTACTAAGGGCAACATAGTGGAACTCTTGTCTTTAAAAAAAAAAGTTTAAATATCTAACTTAGCATCCCATCAACCGTATGATATGCATAGTATTCATCTCCATGTGGCAGATGAGGAGATCAAAGGTCACGCAAATTAAATAGCAATAAATTCTTTAATTGCCACAGGGCTGGAATATAACCTGAAGCCAGAGTTACCTGACTTCACCAGAGCAGCTTTCTTTATTTCAGAATAGCTTGTTGTGTTCTGCTTGGTTGACTTCTGTACAATTATGGTATCATTTATTCATCTAAGTCAGTAGCTTCCTACCTAGCTCTTTTCTCAGTAGCAGGGTCCTTTTTTTGAACACAATCTTACTTAGAGCTTCAGTAAGTAACATTGATAAAAGCTGAATAGCTCCGGCTGAAGTGGGGACTGGGGCCCCAATCAGCTCACCTGAGTCCAGGACGGTCCCTGAAACACTCTGGGGATTAGGGAGTGTCGTGTGAAAATCCTAGATCAAAGCCAACAACAACAATAAAACCGCCAACCCTAAGCATCACATGTCAGGAGCAGCCTCATTTGTATAATGCATCTTTCATTTCCCTGTCTCCCGTCACATCTGATCCTCATTATCAACTCAGAGGTGGACAAGGCAGGGCATATCATCCTCAATTTGCAGATGAGCAAATCAAGGCCAAATGGAGTTAAGCAACTGGCCAAAGGTGTGCCAGTTCAATTTTTAGCCAAGTGCAAACTGGAAGTAGAGTCTGCCTCCATTAACTCGGTGTGACCTGGCAGGGAGGGTGCCATCTACTGGAAATTGCCACTGACCCTGGGTCTGCAAAGTGGACATCAGCTTCTTGGCCACTGAGAGATTAGCACAGCCCCATGGGCTCTCCTGCCAAGGCCCTGTCCCAGAGCAGATGCCAATGGGCAGGGGAGAAGGGCTCATTGCCACCCAAGGCCTGACAGCAGGATTTTGGCTATAGACAAGCCATTCCCGTCTGAGCCACGTCATGCTGAGCACAGGGCAGAGGAGGCAGGAACAGCCAAAGTGCCTTCCACCCTCATCGGCAGCACATAAATGGGCCCACAGAGGGACAACAAGTAGATCTGGGCATCAGTTACATGTTGCTTTTCTTCTTAGCCCTTGCTTAGACATCCCTGAAAACAGAGGCAGCTGATAAAAGCTGGAATGACTCCCCTGCTCCAGAGCATCTCTGAACCGAGCAGGAGCAAGTGTTGGAACGGCAACACTTAATTATCACTTAGTCTTTAATTAGCACTTAATTTTCAACACTTAATCCATCTGTAAAATGGGGACACTAATACCTGCCTCATAGGGACAATGGGAGGATTAATTAAGTTTGCAGCCCACTTCGAAGATGCAAAGCGTAGAATAAGTGTTCAACAATGGCATTAATAACCATAGCAAATTTACTTCCTTTTCTTAATGAGGTCCCTTCTTCCTCTCTACTCCTTCCTCTCCTTACCCATTTCCATCCCCACCAATATCTGCCCACCTTTGACCTGGTGGAAAAACACTTAATTCTGTGTTTCCCAGACACAGGATTTCCCATCCAGGAAACGGGCTATTTACAGCCATCTCCAGCACTTTAATTTTCTATTATGTCCTCTGAATATGTCAATGCCTTCCCAGTAAATATTTTGATGTGTGCTCTTGCAGCAGCTTCTGTGGAGGCTGAATGGGACAGCTGCTCCCTGTATTAGGGAATTCCAGATGTGGTTTTAAACCATCAGACTCATCTGTGTGAATGCCCAGCCTTTAGGTGGGAGAGGGGAAGGATCTTCTAGTCGCCTCTGGGGGGAAAGCCAAAGCCATTTACCCCTAGGCTTTGGCTAGGGTTGTTTTTCAAAGACCTCAGATGCACATGCCTTTAGGATGAGAAATGGCCTTTTTAGTGGGCTGGTGAAGAGGCAACCTAGAATATAGCCCTGGTCCGACCCTTCACGCCAGTAACTTCAGAACCTTGGCCAGCTCTTCTCTAACCATTGAACAAAGGACCACTGGGGGAGGCCGCAAGGAGGAAACATACAGTCTTCAGGGTTTAACCAGGCTGAATATGGGGTCAAGACATTCTCCCAAAAGGTCAGACTTCATCTCCCCCCTCTTCACTTGCTGCTGACAAAGTACAGAAATACTCACTCTTCTTGGAAGCTGAGTCCATAGTCTCTTGGAGTCCCACCCATGGGGACAGAGAGCTGCTCCATGGAGGTCCTGGGCTGCAAGGCCTCAGGTAGGCCTTGAACTCTCTTCCAGATTTCATGGCAAGTCTTGTCTAGGCTGTCTTGGGGTGTATCCTGGTGGATCCAGATGTATCTGGGGAATGGGCCCAGGGCGGAGGGGCGCTTGGCCACCAGGGCCGAGGATGAAGAGAGCCCATTCCCACTGGCCATCCTCCTCCTCTCTTTCCGGAAGCCCTTTTGTCCACCCAGGGCTCGAAGACAGGGGGACCATCCGCCACCACCCCTCATTCAACAGAAAGGGAGATGAGGATGGATCCTGGTGGAAGCGGGTCAGTCCTGCCTGCCTGCTGCTCTGGCAAGGCGACTGTGTTCAGAGGCCCTCGATTCGTGCGGGAGTGATGGGTGGATGACAGCTTTCTTTTGGGGAGGGGGGGCTTATTTTGATTTGGATTTTTTTGCTCTTTCCTGACTTTTTCCCCCCTCCCCCTCTCCCTTAGAAGAAAATATTTAAAAGTCAACAAAAACCAGTAGCTTAGTAACCGTGGAATCCCCCGGAGCTCAGGAACCAGGAGCCTGGGCGGGCAGAATGACATCTGGGAACAGCTGGAGGGAGAGGCTGGCTCTCCCCACGGTACCTGGGACTCCCCCCTTGAGACACCCCTGTGACACCTTGCGGCGCCTGGGCTCAGCCCATCCTTGCCCGCTGAGCCCCGCGATGACTGGGCGAGGGTCCGGCACCGTGCTAGGCGCCGCGGGGGCAGGAGCTCCCCAGACTAAGGCTCGGACCTTCCAGGAGCCCCGCGCAGGTCAGGGCCAACGGCCCCGTCTCCCGCTGCAGAGTGCCCGCTTTGCTCCCCCGGCTATCCTGCCAGTCCCTCTGTGCCCTGTCCGCAGCTGCTCTGCCGCCCCTGGAAAGCGAGAGTGGGAGTGTGTCAACGAGCCAGCTGACCGGGGACCCCCAGCAGACACCTGCGGCGGCCCGCGCCGGGCTGCGGGGAGCGGCTCCAGGAAAGCACCCGGAAGCCTCCAGAGGGCGCGGTCTCGGCTGGGCAGACCGGCAGGGCGGCTCTGGCCAATTTACGTGCCAGTGGCTCCCAGACCCTCGCCGTCGAGCGCTGGGATTCTTTAGGTGGGTTTCAAACGCAGCAACGGCTTGGTGCGCGGGGCGCGGGGTTCCGTGGCCAAGGCCGCCGGGTGGGCTGGGGGCGGGGGCTGGGGGCGGGGAGGGGCCGCCGGCGCCCGGGGCGCCCTTAGGGATTAGGAGTCAAAGCCAAAGCGCGGGCTGCCCCACCCCACGCTCACACACACACCTGGGGTCCACCTGGGGGTCCTGCGCCTTTATCTGCCTGATTTTAACCCTAACTGCCATTTTATGTGGTGCTCAGCGTGTGC
>CAUYTI010093074.1:0-14424 GCA_963575145.1 Galago senegalensis | reverse complement strand
GACGGCTGCAACCAAAAAATAGCCTGGCGTTGTGGCGGGCGCCTGTGGTCCCAGCTACTTGGGAGGCGGAGGCAGGAGACTCGCTTGAGCCCAAGAGTCAGAGGTTGCTGTGAGCTGTAATGCCACGGCACTCTACCCAGGGGGACGGCTTGAGGCTCTGTCTCAAAAAAAAAAAAAAAAAAAAGATTTAAATTTCTTCCAGAATTTTAAAAAACAAAATGGACCACACACAAAACACAGGGATAAGACTATCACTCAACTTTTCATAGTAACCTTGGAAGTTAGAAGGCCATGCGCCAATCTTCAGTGTTCTGAGAAAGGGCAATTTCCAACCCAGGTTCTACCTCACCAAAAGGTTCAGATTATATGCATGTGCCATTGTGCCTGGGAGAGAGGGCTTTCAACCAATGTGTTAGTGCATAGGAGAATAAATAGTCCTGATACTATGCAAAAAAAAAAAGGCAACTTTTTTTTTTTAAAGAAAATACTCTAGAAAATTTGGGGAGTGTTTTTTGAGAAAGAGTCTCACTCTGTTGCCCAGGCAAGAGTGCCATGGTGTAAGCCTAGCTCACGGAAATCTCAAACTCCTGGGTTCAAGTGATCTTCCTGCCTCCACCTCCCAAGTAGCTAGGCCTACAGGTGCCCGCCACCATACCCAGCTAATTATTTATTTATCTATTATTTTTAGTAGAGACAGTGTCCTGCTCTTGCTCAGGCTGGTCTCAAACTCATGAGCTCAAGAGATCTGCCCACGTTGGCCTCTCAGCGTGCTAGGATTATAGGTGTGAGCCACTGTGCCTGGCCAGAAAGCTTTTTTAAAAAAGAAAATGTCATCATAATACATTTCTGGGCTCAATGGTAAACATCAATTAAGAGATCATAATAACTTAGATACTGACTGTCATGTACAAGGCTCCTAGAATGAGGGGAGAGAAAAATAGAGAGTAAAGTAGATGGAGGGGCAGGAGCTAGATGTTTACCTACGATAACAGAAGTCCAAAGATAATTTAAGAAACAGATGAATGGGTGGCGCCTGTGGCTCAAAGGAGTAAGGCGCCAGCCCCATATGCTGGAGGTGGTGGGTTCAAACCCAGCCCCAAAAACCACATAAAAAAAAAAGAAAAAAGAAACAGATGAATCAAGAAAAAGCAGTAAAAAATTTATTATTTAAAACCTGACAATGCCAGAGAAACAGCTCAAATATTCCAAGAGGTTCACTGGCTCTGGAAGCTGGTGTGGGGGAGAACCACGGGTGGGACCAACTGCTATTTCTTGTTAGAAGCTGCTGTCAAACATTATTTCACTTTTAAACCACATGTATGTATTGCTTTGATAAAATAAAAGTACAGTAGTGTTCAAATAAAAGCTCTTAAGAAATCAAAAATTTACTAACCTTTTGTTTCAGTTCATGTGTATCACTGGAAATGAATTCAATCACGTATGGCATCTCGATAGACATAGTCAAAGAGAAGCTATCAAAAATGAAGAGAAAGTTGTCTTAGTCCACTATTTTAAATTTCTACCTAAAGTTATTTCAAATAATCTTTTTTTGTTATTACTTTTAATTTTAATTTTTTTTTGGTAGAGACAGAGTCTCACTAAAATGTCACCATAATGCATTGGTGGTCATAAGACTGGTCACAAGTGATCTTCCCACCTCAGCCCCCAAAAGTGTTAGAATTATGTGCTTGAGCCACCACACCTGGCCTGTTTCAAATAATTTTATTTATTTGTTAATTTTTTTTTTAGACAGAGTCTCACTCTGTTGTCCCCAGTAGAGTGCTGTGGCATCATAGCTCACAGCAACCTCAAACTCTCAGGCTCAAGCAATCCTCTTGCCTCAACCTCCCATGTACCTAGGACTATAGGCATTTGCTACCATGCCTGGTTAATTTTTCTATTTTTAGTAGAGATAGGGGGTGGTCTCACTCTTGCACAGGCTGGTCTTTTTTTTTTTTTTTTGAGACAGGAGCCTCAAGCTGTCTCCTTGGGTAGAGTGCTATGACATCACAGCTCACAGCAACCTCTAACTCCTGGGCTCAAGGAAATCTCCTACCTTAGCCTCCCGAGTAGCTAGGACCACAGGCGCCTGCCAGAACACCTGGCTATTTTTTTTTTTTTGGTTGCAGCTGTCATTGTTGTTTGGCGGGCCGGGCTGGATTCAAACCTGCCACCTTGGGTGTATGTGGCTGGCGCCTTAGCCACTTGAGCCACAGGCGCTGAGCCCACAGGCTGGTCTTGAACTCGTGATCTCTGGCAATCCACCCACCTTGGCCTCCTAGAGTGCTAGGATTACAGATATGAGCCACCACGTCTGGCCTATTTCAAATAATTTTAAATGAAAATTCAAACCATAAAGCTAATATCCTGAATGATTGACAGGTTATATATACTAGGTACTAACCTTTGCTTTGTTCCTATTTCCTTTATACAAATTGTCTTTACTGCATCCTGTTAAAAGAAAAATATATACCTAAGTATCTGTTAAGTTTTACGGTGACACTAAACTATTACCCCAGCAAGGACACAACTGACAGCAGTAAAATAGTTCTTTTCCCTACCAAGTAGTGAAACAGAATGCTCAGGGAATGCCAGGAACTAAAATACAATTGACCATCTGGACAGAGATTTTCAATCTCCATATGTCTCTGTGTGTGTACTTACACATATACACACACAAATTTTATATATATACTGTGCCTACCAAGTAAGAAGTCTGGGAGGAAGGATATACAATAAAGCATTACCCAGAGGTTATCTCTGGGTGATAGAGTTAAGGATGGTTTTAATTTTCCTCTTTTGGCTTATCTGCATTCTCTATACATATTTAAATTCTTCATGATGAACATGCACTGTGGACACTGAGTGACTGAACAAAATAAAAATATTATACTCACTGAGCACATTTATATCTTTTATTCTTTTCATTTTATGGACACAGCATGTCTAAATGTATAGATGTTGGTAAAAATGACTTTATATCAGAAAGATCATTTTAGATCATTTTTTCCCCTATGTATAAATCCCCAGAAAAATGCTTCTTCAAATCTTAAGTGTACAGACCTGCAGGTTTTCATTCAAAGCCTTGTCCTGTTGCCAGGGCGCCACTCCAGCGGGCATGAAGAAGACAGCAGCAGTGCCTTGGATGCTGAGTTCTGTGATATAAGTGATTTTGATGAGGACTTTAGCCTTAGGCGGTAAGTTCCCAACACTTACAGTAAAAACGTCCTGAAATAGAAACATATGACTTAGCTTAGCTTTGTAGCTCTAAAGCATTCTATGCTAGACAATCCCTCATATTACTTAGATGACTTAAATTACAGTCTGCCAGATTCTTCCTCAGAAAACAGTAAAATACTGATGGTGCTAAAGGAGAATCCTGGAGTCATTGGTCAGTGGTGGGGTCAGGGTGATGTGCACAGGAGGTGCAGGGTGCCAGGTCCTGTTGGCAGCTAACCTGGGGAGAGTCACTCATACACCCTGTCCCATGGCCCCTCATGGGTGGTCTCCGCTGCACAGGTGGCCCTTACACAGCCCCTTACTTGAAGAACCTGTGGCTTCCCTGACCGCCACAGCACCCAGAACTAGTTCCATCAGCAGCTGAAGAACCAGAGTAGGTTTCCCCAAACTTGGTCTTCACTTAATTCTCTTACTTATATAATAAGTTTGTTATTTTTTTTTAAGTATTTAGCTTTCTTTTAATGGGATATTGATAGTCACTATAAAAGGCAGGAACCTCAGGACTAGCTAGGGCAGAGAAAATACAGGCTAGATGAATTTTTTTCTGATAACTACACAGAGATCCTCTCAACTATCTCCAACTATGTCCACCATTTCAGCTGACCATGCCATCTTGACGATTTTGTATATTTAGATTAGAAACGTAGAATATTAATGATTAATTTAGAGTTAAAGGTTAAATTATTACCTTTGACACTAAGGATATCTACCTTGATTAATGAAGAGGTACTTATCAAGTGCTTAACAGTGCTAGTGTGTGTATAGAAATCTGGAACACTGCCACTTAATAGTGTGGGGTGGAAGCGTGGGGTAGAATGGAGGCAGATGTAAGATAATGTCACTTCCGTTATCAGGTGCTAGCAAGTCTACAAAATTGTAACTTGCCTTGATTCATCAACCAAGTGAGCTGAATTCCAGAGTGACAAAGTCTCTCTGATGACAGAGGGGACAGAGGAACTGTATGAATTCTGATCAGCTGAGAGTGGCTAGCAAATCAGTTTATAAAACCCAAGAACCCCAGCCCAAGGGAAGTTTGCCTACCCATGGCTTCTGCTGGCCCACATGAAGTTGGGCAGGGCAGAAAACAGGGAGCACCTCCAGCAGGAGGAGTGTGGGTATGGGCTGGGGGACATGCATGGGGCTCGCCCTTGATACTCCTCCCTGGATCTTTTCCCCAGCAAGCTGCTGAGGAAAGAGCAGCAAACCCTTTCATTTCCCGGGCTGCCAGGGAAGGGGTCAGAGCCAAACATGTTGCTTTAGCCCGGCAACTGAAACTGCCCCTTGCCCAGTGTGCCACCATCATGCTGGTCACATTAATGACACATCTCCAGTCCTGTGTGTTTACCACACACCACAGGCGTTTGCTGAGTGTTTGACCATGAGCTCCGCGTGGAACCAGCTGTTGTTTTTAAACTGCTAAAATCTGGTGTAGGTACTAACGTCGGTTTAATTGTTGACTCTGAGGAAGAAGCAGTACACAGCATTGTCTAGGAACATCTAGAGTGCTGGCTTGTGGCACTCAGCAGGCCTGTCTGGGGTGTCCTGTGTGCAAAGCCACCACTTTTGAATTGGAGGGAGGAAAGCTAGAAAACTGTGTGATTTGTCAGAGATTTTATTTTATTTTATTTTATTTTTCAGAGATTTTATTTTAAATAACAGGAGGGCTCATCTACTGATAGTGGTGGAAACAAACATAAGGCTGCTGGTTTTTTATTTTTATTTATTTATTTATTTATTTATTTATTTTTTTTTTAGACAGAGCCTCAAGCTGTCTCCCTGGGTAGAGTGCCATGGCATTACAGCTCACAGCAACCTCCAACTCCTGGGCTCAAGCGAGTCTCCTGCCTCCACCTCCCAAGTAGCTGGGACCACAGTTGCCCGCCACAACGCCCGGCTATTTTTTTGGTTGCAGCCATCATTGTTGTTTGGCGGGTCCGGGCTGGGGATTCGAACCCGCCACCTTAGGTGTACGTGGCTGGCGCCTTAGCCGGTTGAGCTATAGGCGCCGAGCCAGGCTGCTGGTTTAAGGAGAATGTCAATGCACCAAAAAAGCTGCTGCTGGGAAGAAAAGACACTAACTGGGGTAAAGGAGGGGGACAGAGAGGAGCAGGGAGGGCTGTGGGGGTGGGAATGGATGGAGGGAGGGCTGCAGCCGGGGTGCAATGGAGGAGGGCTATATGGGTACGTGAGGGGGGCAGAGAGGGCATGCGCCTGGGGAGGGTCGGGAAGGGCTGTAGGTAGCAAGGGGAGTGGCCTGCAGGGAGTTCCTTGGTGTCACTCATGCAACACATAACTTCTTTAACTCTATCCACATTTCTGATACATTAATTAACTTATAGTATTAATGCATCTTTACATAACAGTCCAGCAAGAAATGATTTGAACCTCAACTCTTCGGATGTCTGAAGCCAGAAGACAGGTAGGAACACTTTGTGTGTGTGTGTGTGTATGTGTGTAAAATAATATCTCTTGATACTTAGGAACACCTATATACATATGCTGCATATAACATACAGCACTGTTTATGATGGGTGACATCCCAGTAAACTAACTGCAAGTACAAAATATAAACCAAAACTGCATTTCATACACCTAACCTATAGAGCATCAGAGCTTAGCCTAGCCTGCCTTAAACATGCTCAGAACACTTACATTATCCTAGAGTTGGGCAAATCATCTAACACAAAGCCTATTTCATAATAAAGTAATGAATGTCTAATGCACTTTATTGAATACCATACTGAAAGTGAAAACACAAAGTTTGTGTGAAATTTTCAAGTATACCTTCTACTCAATGTTATCATTTTCATATCATCATAAAGTTGAAAAATTATAGGCTGAACCACTGTATAGTAAGTGGGGACTATTTGTCTATTACTATACTGTGCATAACATATATAATGTATGTGTATGCCTGCATGTCATATAGATAATATTCTCAACTATTGGAGGACTAACAATGATATGACATATATTTTATATTATAAACATATAAAACATAATACATATAAAATAATATATAATTCAATATTTGATTTTATATAATAATATATAATATTTTAATATCATATAGTATGAGAACATTATAGTCACTAGATGGCAAAATAAATTCTGGAAGACCCAAAGGTTTGGGTTAGCAATAGTTCTGATCAGACTTTGCCCACCAGTAATATCTTCTGTGAAGACTTTCTGTGGACCACATTCCCAGGGAACTGTGTCACTGAGGAAGAAACACAGTGACCAACTCACCTATAACCATAACCTAATACTATTAAGTTGCAATCTCTCAAGTGAACCCCAGGCCTCTATAAATACGGTTTACTCAGGAGCCAGCATTACTAACTGTTTAATAATCATCTCTTCATTTCTTATTCCCATCCAGCAAATGGATATCTTATATGTCAAAAGTAATAATTCATCCCTTAAATGTGTATGAGTCACTCCCACCAAACATTAAGCGTTCACAATACTATGGCAACGTGTCATCCTCAGGTGGAATCTGAGGCACATGGCTCCATCTGCACAAACGATGAAAACATCTACACGAGAGACGCTGACTGCACACCATCTAGCACCTGCCAGAGGCATGTTTAGAACATCTTATATTTGAGAAAAGAAGTCTAGGGGACATGATGGCTGTTCCTACTTCCAGACCACATCACATTCCCCCTAATGCTGATTATCAGAAAGCACAAGAGTTGGACTTATCTCAAGATCCTGCCTCCCTGGTGCAGAGTGGATAAATTACTAGGTGAGCTTACTAAAAAATTAGAAATATATAATGCTCTTTTGTGAGAAGATGAAAATTATGTACCCCAAATGTTTTCTTTTTGTCATCATTTCTGGAAAACTCAGTACTCAGTGAGAGGACTCAGTGCTTCCTGTTTGTCTGGTACTAGTACCACTGACACCATTGCCTCCATTATTAGTGTGAAGTCTGATGGGCCTGACTGGCGTGGCTCACAGCCAGTGAAAATCTAGGGCTAAAGTAGTGTCAGTTAATCTTGGTCTTTAGTATGAATTTCATATTACAAATCTTTTTACATCTTTTCCCTTTCCTATAAGTATACTGGGCACTAGATAAGTACAAGCCATACCGGTGCGTCCTGATCCATGAGGTAAGCGCCATGGCCCTGGCTGACAGCTTCTCGGTATTCTCGCTGGGCTTCTTCCTTCTCTTTAATCTGGAAAGGATTAGTTTTAAAACCACTCCTTACATGAAGAGTGACTACAGACTTTAATAAGGAAAACTACATCAATGTTTATGAAAAACTTGGCAAAACAGAAAACTAAGAGTCTAAGATGAAAGGAAACACAAAGGGATTATCAAAATGAACTTAGAGGATCAGAATCACCACCAGAAAAGGCCAACTAAAGAGAATTCCCTTTAGCCTGGAACAAAAGTGTTTCAGAGTCAATAGTGGAAAAAAATGTTTGGGTGGGAATTTATGTCGAACACAAAAATAATAGTTTATTTTCAGTTTAATAAACTTTGGATTAGGATTGCAACAATGAGTCAATCCTTAGAATAAACAAAGAATGAATCAACTGTTACTTCGTTTGGTACAATTTCTTTTTTTCTTTTCTTTCTTTTTTTTTTTTTGAGACAGAGTCTCACTCTGTCAATCTGGGTAGAGTGCTGTGCTGTCACAGCTCACAGCAACCTCAAACTCTTGGGCTCAAGTGATCTCCTTGCCTGAGCTGAAACCACAGGTGTGCACTACCATGCCTGGCTAGTTTTTCTATTTTTTTTTAGTAGAGATGGGGTCTTGCTCTTGTTCAGGCTGGTCTCCAACTGCTGAGCTCAGGCAATCCACTAGCTCAGAGTGCTAGGATTACAGGTATGAGCCACTGCGCTGGGTGTGGTATAACTTCTTTTTAGAAAGTTACGACAATCTTCACTTCAGTTTGACGTTTATAACAGCGGAAGGATCAGTTTTTGAAAAAGTAAGTAAGGGTTTCTCCAATTTTCCAGCATGCTTCTCTTAAACTTTTGCTATTGAAATCTCTCTTTTTTGAAGAGCCCACTCAAATAATTTGCAAAACACTGACAATAAAGATGAGACAGGCAGGGATAGCCATGGGGACTCAGAAATTGAAGATGTAGGGAAACAAGAAACTGACTGAAAGCAAAGAGCAGTCGCAAAGCATTTTCTCTCCTTACCTCTCCTACTATGTGCTTCCCGTTGATGAAGGCCTCAAAGCCACACACCGCGGCCTTATCATCCAAAGGAAAGATGTATTTTGCCTCGATGGGCACATTACTTTGATTTGTGTACGTCTGAAAAACAATGATCTGAAGAAGGGGAAAATGCATGTATTTGGTGAGATCATATGAAGCAACACTTGCAGGAACAATGACTAATAAAAACAATTTCCCATATTTGTTTTAAATTCCTTCAAATTTTATCACCGCCCTCAAATTTCCCAACCCTGACTTCAGAGACTAACACATTTCACTGCAGCAATGGTGAGTCCACATCATATGATGAAATACATGGCTACATATTTATGTAGTTCAGACAGGTCCTGATCCATATTTATGTAGTTCAGACAGGTCCTGATCCATGAGGTAAGTGCCATGGCCCTGGCTGACAGCTTCAACACACAGTCCTCCTACACACACTGATGTGGCTGAGACAACATAGCTCTTGTTGAGACACCTGGAAAAACAGCCCCTTTCAGGGCTTTGATGCCTCTTTAGTGGGCTGGAAACTATTCCAGAATAGTCCTTCTATCTGATCTGCTTTCAGGTGTTGGCACTTCCTCCTGGAGATGTCTCTGTGTCTGGCCCCCTCACTATACACCTTCTGGTGGCTTCGCATCTCCTCCTGCCTTGGTTCTTTGAGAATCAAGTTTTTTCCACTCCTTCATTTGTCTGTCATCTGTCTGTTTTGCAACTAATCTTTCTAACAGACTGTGCTCATCACATCACTCTTTGCTCAGGAAAAGGCAGGAGGCTTTAAATATTTGAAAATTTAATAAAAAACAGCCCTTCAGACCTATAATTAAATTTCAAATATGACAATAACAAGACAAACATATTTAAAAATTTGTAATTAATAATCTCTGGGAAGAAAGATTAGCCCACATCACAAAATCCCAAAACCAGAGATGCTGGCGTGGATGTGGAGAAAGGGGAACACTTCTACACTGCTGGTGGGAATGCAAACTAATACATCCCCTTTGGAAAGATGTTTGGAGAACACTTAGAGAACTAAAAATAGACCGGCCATTTGATCCTACAATTCCTCTACTAGGTAGAGAAAGACCAAAAATCACACTACAACAAAGATATTTGTACCAGAATGTTCATTGAAGCCCAATTCATAACCACTAAGTCATGGAAGAAGCTCAAGTGCCCATCGACCCACGAATGGATCAATAAATTGTGGTATATGTACACCATGGAATATTATGTAGCCTTAAAGAAAGATGGAGACTACCTCCTTCATGTTTACATGGATAGAGCTGGAACATATTCTTCTTAGAAAAGTATCTCAAGAATAGAAGAAAAAGTATCCAATGTATTCAGCCCTACTATGAAACTAGTTTATAGCTTTCATAGGAAAGCTACAGCCCAAGAATATGGGGATAGGGGAAGAGGAAGGGGAGGGGAGGGAGGAGGATGGCTGGTGGGAGAGTGATTGATGGCACCACACCTATGATCCATCTTACAAGGGTACATGTGAATCTTTCTAAATGCAGAATATAAATGTCTTAACACAATAACTAAGAGAATGCCATGAAGGCTATGTTAACCAGTTTGGTGAAAATATTTCAAATTGTATATAAAACAGCACACTGTACTCCATGACTACATTAATGTACACAGCTATGATTTAATAATAAAAAAAATAATCTCTGGGAAGAGACCAAAATGAAAATAAAGAAAAATAACCTATTCAAAAATGTTGTTCACACCTGGATTTACTGTAAGCTAGGCTGCCCCTAGGGGTGTAGGGTGATAGGCAAAATTTTTCAAGGGGCTCCTATAAGCAATCTGAGTCTTCCTGAACTCGTGGGTCAGGGTCCTCCTGGACATCCAATCTCTTGCTGTCCTGCAAATGAATGCTGTGTTAGCCAGTGGGAGTGATCCCTAAAATTAGGGACTGGCCACCACCTGAAAAGATGCAGAGGTGTGAGTTCTGGAGTTCCTCAGGGATCTAAGCAATTCTGCATGCTACAGTGGAAGGTTGGTCAGGCACCCAGAAGGGAGGCACTGGGACTTGGGCCCACGCAGGCACTGACTGGGAGGATGCCACATGCTGTCCCCTGGGCTATGCACAGAACCTGTTCCTCTCTTGGACTCCCTCCAAGGTATCAAGGATCACTAAGCAGTTGTACGTGTTGTAGGCTCATTTTCTTCCTGCTCAGCAGACACTGGGCCCATCTTTGCATGTGAGTTCCCAGAGGTCAGGCCTGGGTCAGCTTCATTCTGTCTATAGATCACATTGTGTGATTGCACACTCAAAATGTCAGTCATTTTAGATAATGATGATGGGAGTATTTTTACCAGGACTTAGAACCCAAAGAAATACACTAAAAATTTTTATATCCTAATCTTCCATTAGAAAGAATTGACCTTGGGATACTCAGGGTCAATTTACAAGCCAGCTGTCTCATTATGAACTAGTGAGAAGTTCACCAAATCATGAGTTATTTTGGGGGGCAAACTTTCCCAGGGAACAGGCCTCTTCAGGTTTGAAATATCAAATAATACAAGTTGTCTAATCCAACATAGAGAACAGATGCTGTAACACAATCATGCATTTCATATGTGAAAAAAACTGCCTTCCATCCTTTACGTTCATTATATCTAATAGCCACAATACTGATGGGCAGATATTGTTGTTTCTATTTTACACATGAGGAAACTGAGCCACAAAGAAGTTAAATAACTTTCACAAGGTTACAGTGCTAGAAAAGATTGGGCAAAGATTCACAACTAGGCCTTTTAAATTCCAAATCCTTTTTTTGTACAATCTGTACCATGTTGCACCATAGGGTAGTGGTTAAGAACCTGAATGCTGAAATCAGAATGATCTAAGCTCAAATTCAGGCTTTATCTTATTGACAAAATGTTTCTAAGCCTCAGCTTCCTCATCCAAACAATAGGCATAATCATAGCTTGCAGAGTTTGGGGAAAATTAAATACTGCATATGAAAAACTCACCCCAGGGCCTGATTTGTAGGTGACAGCTCCTAAATGGCTCCAGAGGGATCAGCAGATATAGGACATTTCCCAGGAGCCCATATCTGGATCTTCCAGAAGGCTATGACATTGCCCTGAGCTCCCTCAGGGGTCTGGGTATGGATCAAAGCAGATCCAGGGCACGGTGGTCAGCTATATCCAGACGGCTCTTCCTCACTCCCACACCCTATTTCCCCAGTTTAAGGTGATCACTGAAGTGAATCCAATTTCCTTCTAAAGGGATTAGAACATCACGGCACTGGGCTCCAATGTTCCTCCTAAGAGGCTTTTATAGTTGTTCAATGCAATGTTGGCAAACAAATTCAATTTTAGAAAACTGAGAACTTTCCAAGCTTTTGCACCATATCTGGCCACCTGGCTGCATGTGTGTCCCTGACTCTGCCCTCAGCCCTTTGTCCTTGGATCACTAGCTGTGAGCCCCTGGCTGTGGCTGGCTTGGGACGAGTATTAGATCACCCTCAGTCTACAGGAGGGTGCTGGCTTCTTAAAAGAAAGAAAACACTCAGCCCCACTGCTCTTCAGCTGATGTCCCATTTTCTCTCCTGTATCCCAATTTTTTCCTTCCACTCTCTCTTGAATTCACTCAGATCAGCCATTTACCCCACCACTCTAACTAAAAGAGGACTGTCAAGGTCACTGTTAACTTACTCATTGCTAAAATCTAGCAGTCAGGTTTCAGTCTTTATCTTACCAGTTCTACTAGTGGCCTTTTCCTCTTCTCATTAGCCTTCCCCTGTGCATCTCCAAGGCTGCTCCCTCCCCATCCCCATAGCTGCTCCAGCCTCTTCCCCAACCTCTCCATGTTGCCTTCTCTCTTCTCTATGCTCACTCCTGGTGATTTGATCTGGGCTCATGACTTCAAACAGTGTCTGAAGGGGAGGTTAGATTTGCTCTTGCTGAAATGGCTCACTGTGTTTTCCCCAACTCACATACAGGGACTGGGGGGAAAATGTCCAGCCTTCTTGCCTCCTCCATCCAGAACATCTCAGAAGGGCTGCCCTGGCCCAGAGCTGCCCCTAAGGTCATCTGAGGACTTGGCTGTACTGCATCACAGTTCAACATCTCCATTGCCTGGGCCTGCCTCCCTTATTGCCTTGCAGGTGCTGTTCCTGAGGACATTCATTGTCCAGCCAACTTCCTGAAAACAAATTCCCATCTAGAGCTGGTTTTCCAAGGAACTTGACCTAAGATATCTCCTACATGGTCCTCTTCTGAGCATTATCCACATGGTGTCTAGAATGAGCCATTAAAACACAGGTCTGGGCTCGGCGCCTATAGCTCAACCGGCTAAGGCACCAGCCACGTACACCTAAGGTGTTAGGTTTGAATCCAGCCTGGACCTGCCAAACAACAATGACGGCTGCAACCAAAAAATAGCCGGGGGTTGTGGTGGGCACCTGTGGTCCCAGCTACTTGGGAGGCTGAGGTATGAGACTCGCTTGAGCTCAGGAGTTGGAGGTTGCTGTGAGCTGTAATGCCACGGCACTCTACCCAGGGGGACAGCTTGAGGCTCTGTCTCAAAAAAAAAACCAAAAAAAAACCCCACAGGTCTAATCACACTGCTCCTCTGCCAAATATCTTCTAGATGCCTCCTGTGTCCTGGTAAGAGCCTCCCTCGCCTCCCTGACCCAGTCCCCTCCCACTGTCCCCTTTTCCACACTGCTCCAGCCACAGTGACTTCCTTGGTGTCCCCTGACCACATCAGGCTCCTACCTCAGGGCCTTTGTGTGTGCTGTTCCTTCTGCTTGGAATGAGTGGCTCCTGTTGTCCACATGGTTTAATCCCCACTGCTTTCAGGGCTGCACACATCTGTCACCTCCTCAGCCATCCTACTCACAGGCTACAGCCCCTCCCTCCTTTGTAGGTTAGCACTATCCTCACCTAACGTTGTGTTTTATTCCTTTACCACGGTCATCACCTACTCCCTCCCACTGCACGCTCCTCCAGGGCAGAGCTGTGTGCTGTTTGCTGCTGCTAGCCCAGAGCCTAGAATAGTCCCTGGCATACAGTGCTCAGGGAATATATGATGAATATGTGAATTTTAGAAATGCATATAATCTTTAGTTCATGTAACTGTAATCAAATTCTCACTTATGACTTACACTCATTTAATTTATCATAAAACTACAAAGAACATACCTGGGCTACAAAGTCTATTATTCGCCCCTTGATGTGAACATCCTCAAGAGGAACCAAATTCCCAGAGAGATCCTGAAGGCCGGCCTTGAGGTCACTGGAAGACTTGGCATCTGGTAACTGGTAATCTACATGTTTAAAGTGTTACAGTTAGCTTTTCAAACCATCTCTGACTGTCCCTTTTATTATCCTGTCTTTATTCCTTCTCCATCTCTTCATATATTATATTTTAGGAAATTTTAGGAAATACAGACACATAGTATTTTATAATCTCCCATAGCCAATTCTGAAAAGTGAACCCACATGAGAAAAATGAAGGGTGCAATCTCACAGATACTCTGCCTCTTTAATCTAGAGGCTCTGAGGCGTTATCTTAAAAACATAAATTTATCTATCACTTGAAAGACAAACATTTAAACATACACACAAATACAAAGAGATCTTAAGACTATCTCAAGAAGTACAGCTGAAACTCTAATCTAGCTATCTGTTCCCTGGCTTGTAATAACAACAGTCACTATTATTTATTATGCTACAAAAACATTTTGGAACAATATGAAACTGCTTGGGTTTTCAATCCAAGGAAGATTAAATTCAACTCCTACAGCTCATTGAAAAATGTTCACATTGGCTCAGCGCCTATAGCTCAACCGGCTAAGGCGCCAGCCACATACACCTAAGGTGGTGGGTTCGAATCCCCAGCCCGGACCCGCCAAACAACAATGACGGCTGCAACCAAAAAATAGCCAGGTGTTGTGGCGGGCGCCTGTGGTCCCAGCTACTTGGGAGGCGGAGGCAAGAGACTCGCTTGAGCCCAGGAGTTGGAGGTTGCT
>CAUYTI010093072.1:0-14650 GCA_963575145.1 Galago senegalensis | reverse complement strand
TTGCCTCTGCGTCCTAAGTAGCTGGGACCACAGGTGCCCGCCACAACGCCCGGCTATTTTTTGGTTGCAGCCGTCATTGTTGTTTGGCAGGTCCGGGCTGGGGATTTGAACCCACCACCATAGGTGTACGTGGCTGGCGCCTTAGCCGGTTGAGCTATAGGCGCTGAGCCAGCAATCAAGTTCCTTTAAGGCTTCCTGTCACCTCATCTCTCCAAGCCCCAGTCAGTGCATTTGTTTTAGTAGGGCAAGTCTCTTTTTCCAAAATGATAACAATATAAGCACGTCAGCCCCAGACTGCCTCAAACACCCAGCGAGGGCCAGAATCATTGGCTAAGCAGCACAGATCAGGGAGGGAAGTCAGTTCTCAGGGCTTGTTTGAGAAACAGCAGGAATAAAGCAGGTATTGTATTTGCCCGGGAGGTGGAGACTTGGGTAAGGTTAGGACAACTCTGGAAGCAGCTTTGGCCTCAGAAGAGCTTGCACCTGATGCCCCTGACACGTGATAGAAGGCTGGGCTTCCCCAAAGGTGGTGGCTGCAATGTAAGTGCCTTGTCCTCTGCCCTGGCTAGAGCAGCGATGTTCTCTCCCACTTCCCCACTTCCTTCTCACCTGGCCCAGCTGCCAGGTAGTGAGTGCCCTCCCAGGCCAATCGGACATTTTCCCCCTTGAGCAGGCCCCAGGACAGAGGAGCTGGTCCAAACCCCTTCTCCCACCAGTACAACACCTGTTGTTCAGACTTGCCCACTGAGATGTAGATTAGAAAAGCAGTTGCCTCAGGTCACACAGAGCTCCCTCAAGGCTTCCACCCAGGCCATTTCTTTTCTTTCTTTCTCTCTTTTTTTTTTTAGAGACAGAGTCTCACTTTGTCGCCTTGGTAGAGTGCCCTGGTGTCACACTCACAGCAACCTCCAGCTCTTGGGCTTAGGCAATTCTCTTGTCTCCCGAGTAGCTGGGACTATAGGCGCCTGCCACAATGCCTGGCTGTTTTTTGTTGCAGTTTGGCAGGGGCCAGGTTCAAACCTGCCACCCTCAGTATATGGGGCCGGTGACCTACTCCATGAGCCACAGGCATCACCCCCAGGCCATTTCTTGACAAGGCCCAGCGAGAGGGTGGGACTGTGTATCTGTGCCCATGGAGGACAACGTGCCTTGATGCTGTATATTTTGGAACCCTAAAACTTAATGTGCAGAGGCCAGAACAGTTCCTGAGGTTCAGAGGATTGGACCAAAGACACTACTAGCCCGCTTCATCTCACTCAGCCCCCACAGATACCAGCCTGGACTAGCTACTACCACCTGTTTCTAAGCACATGGCTGGGGGGAGGGGGGGAGTGGAATGTCTGCCAACACTTCTATTCGAGACTGTGTCTCCTCTCCAGGCCAAGTGTTCGGTGAAAGTCCCTGCTTAGAACCCTTCTGTAGCTTCCAGACACACTGTGGTCCAGCTTTGTGTGATCTATCAGCTGCTCCAGCCTCACCCTTCCACTCCACATAGGCTGCTGCTATCCCTAAAGCCCCACCTCTGTCCAGCACCCTATGGAGCCATATTCAAACCCATCCACCCCATCTGGCCCAGCACATGCTCTTCTGGCTGAAACTTGCTCTTTTATGAAAATTTTTAAGAAAGCCTTTCTCTATCATCCAGGCTAAAGTCCAGTGGCATCATCAGGCTTGAGCAAGTTCCCTTCCTCACTCAGAAGTGGTCTTCAATTCCTGACTTCAGACAATCCTCCCACCGACGCCTCCCAGAGTGCTAGGATTATAGGTGTGAGCCACACAATCCACCTGATTCTTGCTCTTAAGGTCCTAGGCTCTCAACACAGGTGAGGGGGGCAGCTCAGGAAGGCCCAGTTTGTCCACTGCTGCAGATTCAAAATAGAAGCTCATGTGTTAGGATGAGGCATAGCCCACAGATTGCCAGAAATGGGGCCAGAGGCAACAGATGTTGAAAGGCCAAGTCCTTGCCCCAGCTCTGGTGCTCCCTAGCCCAGTGACTTGGGCATGGCCTCCATCCTTCACCAGGCCTATGATAAGGTTGGGACAAGAACTCAGAGAATCAAGAGCTGGGACACTTCTCTGTTCTGTAAAGTATCAGTCAGCCACATGCTATCAGAAACCTAGAAGCTCACAGCCCTTTTACTAGCCCCTGTGTCAGAGCTCACAGTCTGAGTCTGAGTGAGTGTGGCATGGAAAGGCCTCTTGGCCTGGCCTGCTGGTCAGGCAGGTGGCCAGGTGGCAGGACACTCACCCTTTCCAAGTCCTGCCGCAGGTGTGTGAAGAGCTTTAGGCGGCGGTAGAGGACGTCTTGCTCCTGCTGGGCCAGGTTGTCCACCTCGTCGGTCTTGGGGGTCAGCAGTGGCTGGTTGGCATTGGCTTTCCTCTTCAGCTTCCAGTATTGGTAGACGAAGTCAACCAGTGCCTCAGCCAAGTCCAGACGCTCGGCCACCTCAGCTGGCTCCACCAGCTCGTAGAAGTCTTCCTCCAGCTGCTGTAGCCGCTGCTTGCGGAGGGTCACCTTTTCTAGGTCCTCACCAGCCTGGCTGGACTCCACAGGCTCAGATGTGGGGTCACCCCGTGGGCCCCCATCACTGTGCTCCTGACAGAAGGACTTGAATTTGACTTCATCATTGTCTGCTAATATAGTCCGCATTTCCAGGCCGTGGTCAAAGGCGCATGTGACATGAAACGCTGTGACGCAGGAAGGCATGGAACACTGGGAGGAAAGGAAGGCATCATGAAGGGAGCCCTGGTGGGAGGGGAAAAGGAAAAGGGGCTTCTCCCAGGCAGGGCTCCACTGAGAATGCAGAATGCTGGCGAGACCCTAAATAAAATGGCATGGACTCCCAACATTCTGCGTTGATGGAGGGAATATGACAGGTAGGAAGGAGGAGCTCTGGGGCACCTAGAGTGGTAACACCATACACTACGGAGAAGTCAACAATCAGAAGACAGCAGGGTAACACTTCTGGGAACAACTTGTGTGGGCAAAATGGCTCTGAGATCAGAAGGCATCAAAAGAAAGGCTGATGATGGGTCACCAACTGTGTACTCCTACAGCGTTATCCAAGATGGGGACTATAGTCCCCTTTGTTCTCTGGGAGAAGGGGCTGGACTGGGACCCCTTCCTCTTCCTCTTCCCCGGGCAGCCTTGGATGTTGGCTGTGGGCAACTGGTAACTGTCCCAGCAATCATGCACCCAACCATTAGTGGCAATTTGAGTTGCACTCACAAACCCTTGATGCCTTACAAATGGATGAAGACACAGCTAATGTTTGCAATGACAATTCTGTTCTGGAGAGATGAGCAAGACAAAGGATGACCTCAACTCCTACCCTCAAAGTATGGACAAGAGGCATCATCACCTGGGAGCTTGTTAGAAATACAGCTCCACTCCAGACCTAGAGTCAGAACCTCTGGCAAGCAGGCCCAGCAATCTGTTTAACACACCCTCTAGGTAATTCTCAGGCACACTAGAATTTGGGAACCACTGCTGTAGATAGCTTAGTACAGCCCCTGTCCTGTGTTAGGAGAGATGATTATCTTAGTTGGAGAAGTTTGACTTCTATGTACCTGCTACAAGAAGCTAAGTGCAATGTCAGCAGTGAGGCCAATGCATTTATCAAGCCCAAAGACACTTGCTCACAGGGAGAGCCAAGTCTCAGCACTCCCATGGGGTAGTGTGCCTTAACTTCCTGGGCCTTTCCCCAATCCTTAGAGAACCTGGGGATGGAATAGTGTCCTCCTCCCAGCAGATGGGCAGGTGAAGGGTGCTGGTAGCTGCTGTTTCTGAGGGTGTCCAGGGCACAGCTCTCTCTGCAGCTGGCTCCTGGGCAGCAGAGGGGGAAAGCAGGCCACGTACCTGGATGCAGGTGCCCGTACACTCCTTGCACAGGCTGCAGGAGAGAGCCCAGCGGCTGGCTGGGATGTGTGAGATCTTGGTGATGGGCTCCATCTTCTCTGGGCAGCCAATGCTGACCTGGGTGGGACACAGGGAGCAGAATCAGGCCTCTTGTCCCTAGCCTGCCACCAGAGGTGCCCTGACTGGACAGATGGGCAGACAGACCAGTGGTGAGGCCCTGAATCCTAAGTCCTTCCTGACACCAAATAAGAATGGCTCAAAAGCCTCCTAACTCCCAAGTGGACCACTGGGTGAGTCTATGCTCATCTGTGACTGATTTTATACTATGGGTGAATATGTAATAGTGCTTATTGGCGTGTGTAGCTGGTTTGATGAGTGTGCACCTATGACTGTGTGAATGTACACACGTGTGTGCACGTATTCATGAACACATGCAAGGTCTCCATCTTTCTGCATCTCAGGTCTTTGTTAATAATGTCTTCATAGTCCCAGCTATAACCTATATTTATTTTACTCATTTTCTTCTGGGCACTAAGACAAAGCCTCAGGTCTCCTCTTGGGGGTGTATAGGGCTCTCCTGGGCAGATGGATGTGCCATTGCTTAGCTCCTGCTATGGGGACAGGCAGGTAACTGTGCCCAAATCTACTGGGCACATCCCACATCTCAAGGCCAAAGGCAGGGCACATACCCATGACTGAGGAGGGGGAAAGGGCCCTCTCGCCAGAGGTCCTAAGGCAAAGATCCACGTGTCGGGGTCCTACTTGCTTCTATCTCCACTGTGACCAATCAAGGGCACGCTCAGAGGTAGTCCCAGCCTGAGATGCTGATCTAGGAGCAACTGACTACTGCTGATATAAATGACTACCAGCACCAAAATCTGCAATATGGGCCCCAGCAGGGACCTTCAGAGATGAGCCCAGGAAGGGGAGGGCCATGTACAGACAGGGCCACCTGGCCTGCTTCTGGGCATACGCAGCACTAACCTCAATCTGGGTCAGGGCAGTCAGCAGGCATGGTGCTGAAACTCTAGCAAATTTTAGCATTTCACATTTTAAATAAAATGGATGGCCTCCTGGGAGTGCAGGGGTTCTGCTGACTCACTCACTATAGACCCAGTCTGTTGCCAATGGCCCTCCCACCTGGACTCAGGCATAGGTCCACCCTCCATCTCAGTGGTAGCCATAGCAGCAGGCCCACTATCCGCCTTTTAATCAGGCTTACTGCCTGGTTTTCTTTTAGGTTGGTGGTTTATCTCTGTTTTAAACATGCACCTTGACTCTGGCTGGAACAACTGCCTAAGTTTAGATGGACCCCACAACCCCTACACTCAACTGCTTGACTTCTGTCCAGAACTCAGACCTACCTCCTTGATACCTAGTAGCCCATAAACCCATTTTTCCCAAAGAAATCACTATCTGAGCTCTGCCCAAGTTCAAAGGCAAAGTCCCCTGTGTGCTGCTGCCTTCTTCCCTGGCCTGTCACCTGAGATACCATCATTTTCATGTGGGCCCATCACTTTCCATCCCCAGTGCTCAGACACCTGAGCTCCATGCACATCTCCATGCCTACACACCTCAGGAATCCACAGGGCGCAGCTGACGTGCACCCACTTGGTCCCACTTCTGGTGGGCTTCAAGGCTCCTCCTCGCTTAGGGCAGAGCAGGCACTTTGGCTGGACACCCAGGGCACACGTCCGGCACAGCCAACTGCCCGTGGGCACCTTGAGGATCCCGTAGCATGCCTGGAGAGACAGCAAGTGGTTACACATCAGGGGCACTGGCCAGTCTGTTTGGTCAGTACTCAGCTGCCAGTAGTCCCAGCCCTCAGCTACACTGCTGTGTACTTCTGGGCTCTGTCAAGAAGACCTCCTGAGGAGTTATAATCCAAGGAAGAGCTTTTGGAAATCTCTTTGCCTGCTTGTGTAACTGAATTGTCAGCATTTCACAGTCCTCTGTGAAAGGGCTCAGATGCACCCTCTGCTGGGAGGAGAGTCACTTTAGCTAGAGGTTCCTAACCAGCAATGGACCTTAGGAGGCTCCTCAAATTAACAATAAGATATATACTTCCTGGGACAAAGACCTAGAGCTTCCACCTTTTTCACTCAGTATCTGTGAAGAGGGCTCCTCCTAGTTGTGCTGTCATCTTGGGAAAGACACATGGACCCACAAGCTGCTGGGTATGAAGGACAGGCTACAATACCAGCCTGGTGGGGCCTCTGCTTCTGAGCTCCTGGAGGTTAGGCCAGTAACAGTGGTAAGGACAGGCACAAAGTCAGGGTCAGAGTTAGTACATTGCAAATGAGACCCAGAGCCTTAATCAAGAGGGGGCCTGGCCAGGCTGGAGCTGGTTTATAATTCCAGTAATGGTAACAATGCTACATTGCAGCCCTTACTATACTGTTCTAAGCAAAGAGCTCCTAGTGAACAATTTAATCCTCATAACAATAAATTTAATCCTTATAACAATTCGCTTCTTTTTTTTTTTTTTGAGACAGAGTCTCACTTTGTCCCCCTCAGTAGAGTGCCATGGAGTCATAACTCACAGTGACCCCAAACTTTTGGGCTCAAGCAATTCTCTTGTCTCAGCCTCCTAAGTAGTTGGGGCTACAGGTGCCTGCCACAATGCCTGGCTATTTTTTTAAGAGATGGAGGTCTCACACTTGCTCAGGCTGGTCTTGAACCTTGTGAATTTAGGCAATCCACCCACCTTGGCCTCCCAGAGTGCTAGGATTCTAGAGTGCTAGGATTATAGGCATGAGCCACTGTGCCTGGCCAATAATTCACTTCTTTTTTTCTTTTTTTTTTTTCTCAATGGAGACAGAGACTCACTGTATTGCCCAGGCTAGAGTGCCATGGCATCAGCCTATAGTTCACAGCAAGCTCAAACTCTGGGGTTTAAACAATACATCTGCCTGCCTCAGCATCCCGAGTAGCTGGGACTATAGGCACCTGCCACAACACTCAGCTAATTTTTTCCTAATTTTAGTAGAGATGGGGTCTCATTCTTGTTCAGGCTGGTCTCAAACCCCTGAGCTCAAACAATCCTCCTGCCATTGCCTCCCAGAGTGCTAAGGTAACAGGTGTGAGCCACTGTGCCTGGCCACAATAATTCACTTTTATTTAGGTGAAATAGAGGCGTACAGAAGTAAAGAAACATGTCCAAAGTCACACACCTTGTGAAGGGAGAACCATGACTTGAACCCAGGCAGCCTCACTGTAGGCTTTGTTCGCAGTCACTGCACTATGCTGCCTCTTTTTTTTTGTAACCCTCGGTAGTTCTATCACCCTGGGTAGAGTGCCATGGCATCACAGCTCACAGCAACCTCCAACTCTTGGGCTTGGGTGATTCTCTTGCTTCAGCTTCCCAAGTAGCTTGGACTACAGACGCCCGCCACAATGCCCAGATATTTTTTGTTGCAGTTTGGCCGGGCCTGGGTTCAAACCCACCACCCTCGTATATGGGGCTGGCGCCCTACCCACCAAGCCACAGGCGCTGCCTTGTGCTGCCTCTTTGTTCAAGACGTGAGTAGCAGAAAAGGAGGTACAATAGAGTGGGGTGCTCATGGGGCAGAGTCTGAGGGAAGCTGACAAGAGGACAGGGCTCGGTGCCTGTGGCTCAAGAGGCTAAGGCGCCAGCCACATACACCTAAGGTGGTGGGTTCGAATCCCCAGCCCAGGCCCGCCAAACAACAATGATGGCTGCAACCAAAAAATGGCCAGGCATTATGGCGGGCGCCTGTAGTCCCAGCTACTTGGGAGGCTGAGACAGGAGACTTGCTTGAGCCCAGGAGTTGGAGGTTGCTGTGAGTGTGATGCCATGGCACTCTACCCAGGGAGATAGCTTGAGGCTCTGTCTCAAAAAAAACAAAAAAAACAAGAGGAGGACAGAACGACCCCACAAAGGGTGTGTGCTCAAGTTTGGCTGGCAGGGCTGAGTCAAGGGGCCCTGGGTGTCCCTGGCACCATGGGGCACTCATACCATTCCCTTCCTACCCCTTGGCCTCTCTAAGGGCCTCTGGCCACAGTGCCCCTCTACTCCTACAGCCAGGATAACCAGCTCCAGGCAGGGGTCGACTGGGCAGCATGTACACTCTCAGTGTGGATGAGGATGATTAGAGTCTGCCCACCTGGTGCACACAGACGTTGCACTTGTCACAGAAGACCATCTCGTTGCCATCCTCGCCCTCAGGAGAGCGGCACACATCACAGACAACATCCTCATCATACTCGATGCCCAGCCCCTCCTGTGTCTCGATGGCCCGGGCCATGTTCTGGTGGCATAGAGTCTCCAGCTCCTCCAGCACACGCTCTAACGTCAGCTCATCCAGCTCTGGCCTCTCTGTGGGAGGACAGCAGAGGAGATATTAGAAGCTCTGAGGAGGCCTCAGCTCCTGGGCTGTAGGAATTTAGGGCAGGGGTATCCACTGTGTGACCTGAAGAGAAGCACCCACTGCTAGGGCCTCAGCTCCATCCTCTGAAAACTAAACAAGCTGACAGTCTGCCTGTGACCACAGGGACACCTGTGTGTGCACAGATAGCAAGGTCCTTATAAATCATGTGCTATTACTGCCCCCATCTGACAGCTGCAGAAACTTCAGGAGGCAGAGACACAGCAGTAACTTCACCAGTCAATAATGCAGCAGGGGCATTTCCTCCAGGTCCACCCAATACCTAAGCCTGGTCTTGGCCATGGCCCTTCTGCAGGTGAAGATGCTGGCATGGGAAGAGAGCCCTCTTCCCTATAAGAATCTACCCTGCCCTGCCTTGCCTGATCCCATTTTTAGCATAGTGAGTCACCTACCCATCTCCTTGAGCTCTGAGTTGATGAGCTCCAGCCAGTAGGCATCAATCTCATCCAGGTCATAGCGGCTACCCCCTGGCCAATCAGGCTGGGAGCCCTCGCCAAGTGCAGAGTTGCTCAGGGACATCTGGGTAGGGGGACCTTCCAACGGCGGGAGGATCCTGGAAAATCAAGAGGAGGTGTCATGAAGAGAGGGGCCCTTAGCCTCACCAGAGAGGGGTTCTAGTGAGTTGGCCAGCCCAGCTCAGGAGCTGGTGGGCAAGTGTGAAGTATGAGACTCTGATACCAAGCATGGCACACCTCCTTCCACCCCCTCCTTCATCATCTGTCCACTCAGCAAAGATTCAGATGACTGTAGGGAAAATGTCTGAATTCTAAAGACCCAAAGGGCTTTAGGGCAGGGTGGAGAATGGATATAGGAGCTGATCCATAGCCCTTGCTCACCCTGTAAATCTACCGTGCAGAGAGCACACTGCTACTATCCTCTCACTATGGTCGCTGGGCCTTTGCTAAAGCCCCATGGTCTAGATTTGCCCTGCCTGGGCTTGTAGGAGGTATCCACTAGTGCTGCCCTGTGCCAGCAACTTTGGGACAAGTGGAATGGGGCCAGCTGAACTCTAGGTCCTTCTGCATATCCTTCAAGGCTGGGGAGACGTCAAGGATTGTCCATATACCTTCACAAGCCCTGGTGCCCCACCCTTCACCAACAACCTGAAAACCCCATGGCCATGAGGAAAAACTAAGACCTTGTCTCCCCTGGGGTCAGGAGGAGCCCTACCAGGTTACATTGCTGCAACCCAGGGTGACACTTTATAGACAAAAGATCTACTGCCACAGAGACACAGTGTTGCCCATAGACCATGTCCTTCTCCCAGATATTGTTACAAGGTCAGTGCTATGGTGTTATCTGCCCCTCCAACCAAGATGGGAGGACAAATCCGTAGGACATAAAGATGCGCCTATCATAATCCCAGGATCACAGTCAGCTCAGCCCTCCCTCAGGGCCATGGCTCTGCCTCTGAGGCAGCTTGGAAGGTCCTTGGCTGCAAAACATGGATTCAAAGCACAGTTCCACCACTTAATGTGAGACTCTGGGTAAGCCACTTTACTTCTCTATGCCCCAGTGTCATTCCCTCTAAAATGGGCTAATAAAGATACCTATCTTGTATAGCTGGTGAGAGGATTAAATGGACTGATGCTTGTAAAACTCTCAGAAAAGTACCCACACAGAGTAACCATTGTGTGCATGTGCCTGTGTGTATTTTGAGATTTCTGGATATCACCTTTCTCCTGGAATGGAATACAGGAAGCATTCTGCCTTGGCTCAACTGTCCTGGGCCTCAGCTCCTGATGCCAGTTCAAAATGCCAGCTCTTCCTACCCTCCACTAGTTACTGCTTCACAGCCTGCCTCCTCTGGTTAGCCTGCCAGGGCTGAGGCCCCTCACCTCTGACCCTGAGAGGCCTCCTGGGTCAGAGGCAGGGCTGCCAGGGCTGTGACTCAGCAGTGACTGGGAAAACAAGGAAGGGCCCTAGATGGCACAGAGACATGGCTGAGCTCAGATAGGCATCTTGGGCTCCCCAGGTATCAGCAAGAGAGGCAGGAAAAATGAAGGAGATGGGGAGGCAGGGGCCCAAGGCATGCGAGAGAACGGCCTTCATGCCTAGCTCCAGCCAATAGGCAGGGAGAAAGGGAAATGGTTTGGGACCACCTTATCTCACACGAGACCCATATTAAGGGTTAGTGATTCCAAACAGAGGCAATACTAAAATTTTTGGTAACAAAATTCTGCCTTTGCCCATGAAACTGTTATCTGAATTAAATTCTTTTTTTGGAGATAGAGTCTCACTATGTCAGAGCAATTTTTTTTTTTTTTGGAGTCAGAGTCTCACAATACCTGTCTATTTTTTTGTTGTAGTTGTCATTGTTTTTTTTAGCAGGCCTGGGCCAGGTCTGGACCCCCTAGCCTCGGTATATGTGGTTGGTGCCCTAGCCGCTGAGCTACAGGTGCCAAGACTGAATGAAATTCTTTTTTTTTTTTTTATTGTTGGGGATTCATTGAGGATATAAATTAAATTCTTAAAAAAAAAAAAATACAATCTAGGGCAGTGCCTGTGGCTCATGAGTAGGGTGCTGGCCCCACATACCGAGGGTGACATGTTCAAACCCGGCCCCAGCCAAAATGCAACAAAAAATAACCCTGCGTTGTGGCAGGCACCTATAGTCCCAGCTACTCGGGGGGCTGAGGCAAGAGAATCGCCTAAGCCCAAGAGCTTGAGGTTGCTATGAGCTGTAATGCCACAGCACTCTACGGAGGGTGACAAAGTGAGACTCTGTCTAAAAATAAAAAAATACAGTCTAGAATTTTGTTGTGAACATGCTTCACTTGTTCCCTAACACATACTAAGTGGGGCTTTTGAGCAACCTTTGTTGGAATGCCCACCACCTACTGGCATAACTGCCCACACCTGCTTGCCTACTTAGCTGCCACCTGGCCCAGCCCCTTGGGGCCAACAAGATCACTGTCCCCTCTCTGGGGAGCAGGGCTTAAGGGATTCACACCAGAAAAGGCATTTTCCATGCTTCCTAGGATTCTCATCTTCACCTGTTTGCCATCTTCTGGCTCTGGCTATGCAGTGAAGCTTTCCTACCAGGCATGGTGTGACCTGACCCCTGGCCACCACCTAACCCACAGCCACAACCAGCAGGACAGAGGTCAGCTGGAAGGAGGAAGGCAGCTAGGCTGATATCTATGGGAGGGGAAGAGTTCCATCCCAGATGACCAGATGCCAGAGGTTGGTTGCGCCCTGGGCTCAGACTAAGGTTCTTATTCAGTTCTCAGTCTAGTGAATGAACGGTTTCCCATTACTCAGAGAGATTTCAGACCAAGACCTGTCCGATGGCCAGGGATGGAAGGAACTTCCAGGCAGCAGTTGGGGGAGGATAGTCAGGGTCAGCACGCCAGGGTAATTAGGGCACAAGGCTCTCTCTTGGGGACTAGCGGGGGCAACCCAGGGCTTGTTCCTATGACCTGTGATTTCCTGGCCTAGCCCACTACACCCTGGTGGCTATGCAGGGAATTCCCCAGAATTTCCCAACTTCCTCATCTATAAAATGGGGACAGTAGTAAGTACTTTATAAGGTGAATATGATCAAGTGAGAGATGAACATCCCAGGCTCAGCACAGCAAGTACTCAGAAACTGGGTTCCTCTAACGATTCTGATGCTGATGGTAGCTGTGCAGGCTTCCATGATGATGGCTATACAGTAGGAGGTGCACAGGAAGGAGGAGTCAGGCTGGACACAGAGGAAAAAGAAATGTGCTGATCTGAGAGGACCCCTTCCTGCCCTCAGCCTATCTTCTCCAAAGCACATGGATAGGCCAGGGGGTGCCTGGCTCATGTCAGTTCAGCGCAGCTGCGGGTATGCTGGGAATGCACCTAATAAAGCCAAAGCAGTCTGAACACGTGCTCTCCCCTTGATGTCAACAGATAAAGCACCCTACAGGCAGACTGAAGCCAAACTACTGGTGTGGAAGCATCTGCAATTAATTACCGAGGCCAGTGGATGTTTCCGGAACCACCTGACACTGACAGCAAGTAGAAAGGACAGACTGCTGGGCCAAGCCTAATCAATCAGGACTCACCTCACTCTGCCCAGCTGGTGGCCTGCCCTGCCCCCTGGTGCCTGGTGCCCTCACACATGTGGCGGTGACTGGACATGCCTATTCTCACTTAATCCTCACCACACACCATCAGGCATACTGGTATTATCCCCATTTTACAGAGAATGCAACAGGCTCACAGAGGTCAAGTAACAGTTCTTTAGTGTGCAGAAGAGAAGGTGTGAAACTGGCTAGGAGGTTGGGCAAGGGATGCATAGAATAAATTCATGCTCTAAATTCTGCCTTATCTCAAAACGGGCCTTCCCAAGCCTTCTGGAGAAGCCTGGAATTTCCCTATTCTCAGAGGGCCTCAGAGTGCCAATAAGTGCTGGTAGACACTCAGCTCTCAAGAGTCACTGGAGAAGGACTGGCCTACCACAATATCCAGTCCCCGTAGAGCACCAGTCACAGGTGCAGCTGCCAGGAGGGGACAGTTCCAATGTCAAGGGAGGTGACAGCTATGATCTTTGCCCTAGGCCCGATCTACACGGGCTCAGGCATAAGCTGCCAAGTCTGGGAGTGGATTGCCAATAAAATAAGCTGCCTAGACTAGGCAGGCTGGTCAGGGGGGAAGTCAGGACACAAGACCCCTCTGTACTAAGACATAACTTAGAGGGTTTCCCAGGGTACATAAAAAAGCACTTGGCTGAACTCTGTAGCTGGAGGTAAGACCCCTGGCCACGCAGCTACCTCCTAACAAGGGCAGCCAGTGGTCTCTCTGCCCGGTAAGATCAGCAGGCTACAAAGCCTGGAGAGGACTCATCTCTAACTTGGCCTGGCAGGAGAGCCTCTCCAGAGGCTGGTAACAGCAATCACTTCCTGGGCATCTATTCTTTGCCAGGCACTTGACTGTCCTCTAGAAGAACTCTTCCAAAACATTCAAAAGGTCAAGAGCATGGCTTACCCCTGTCTTTAGGCTAGTTAAAAAAGCTGGAGATCTCCCTGATCAGATCCACTAGGGGACCCAATTGGGATCAATATCAACATAACCCACGGCCAGTTTTATAGTGCTTGCAGGGTGCTGAGCCCCTGCCAAATGCCTTCCATGGATTACTTAATACATCATCCCAATACTACAACTGCGTGAGGTAGATTAGCTATTATTATCAGTCACAGGTAAGAAAACTAAGGCCCAGACACATTATAATTCTCGTGCAAGGTCACACTGAATGTGAGTGGCAATATGAACCCAAGCACTGTGGCTCCCAGAGCCAAGGTCAAGCCCAAGCCCTTCGCCCCTCAAGTAAACTGACAGTATTTTTAGAATATTTCAAGGGCTCATCAGATAAGAGAATAGAATACAGAATAGAGATGGGGTAGAAAAGAATCCCAGGATTGGTAGGTCCCTTCCCTGAACAGCAGCCTCCCCCTTTTCCCCTGCCCCAATAGCCCCCTAGCCTGGGCTGCACAGCTCACCTCACCACGGGCTCTGGAATGGCCTCTGCCCCAGCAGGCACCTGTACACCTTTCTCCCATTCCTGTCGCCATGGGTCTGCCAGGATGTAGTAGTCATCTGGGCTGAGCTGGTATGAGTCGGGGATCTTCATGGCAGTGATCAAGTCTGTCCGGAAAACCTATCAGGAGAGAGAAAGGAGAAAATGGCTTCAGACTGCCTCACAGGCCAGGGAAGAGGAAAATGAACACAACTCAAGTGGGCTGCCCGCTTACCCACTTATAAATAAGAAGACAACACGATGTGATAACTATAATAAGCAACACACCTCAGAACCCAGCAAATGCTTTGCACAAGTAGATGTCTCATAAATGTGTGAAGTGTATTCCCATTGTTCTAACTTAGTGAAGAATAGAGTTTGAGTGACAGGTGAGAATGGAACTCAGAGAGGAGGAGAAAGACTTGCAGAGAAGAGCACACACACACACAAAAAAAGGAAAAACTTAGAGGCTAAGTTCTGTGAAAGCAAAAATGTTATTATATGACTATTCAGGGAATTTCCACTGGAGGCTTACAATCACGTTATCTATTTGCGCCCACAGGCATAAGTAAAGGTATAAGTATAGGGGACCAACCCCAGGAAAACAAAAGGCCAGGACCTCACACAAATAGCCAAGGGATGCTGGGGTTGGAGTAGCCTCCAGAGTGGTTTGGCCTGAGCAAGGACCTCCATGGTCCCTCAAAAACAAGGATACTACATCTTCTACCTGGTACAGACCTCTACTTTTCTTTCTTTTTTTTTTTTTTTTTTTTTGAGACAGAGCCTCAAGCTGTCCCCCTGGGTAGAGTGCCATGGCATTACAGCTCACAGCAACCTCCAACTCCTGGGCTCCAGCGAGTCTCCTGCCTCCGCCTCCCAAGTAGCTGGGACCAC
>CAUYTI010093071.1:0-16253 GCA_963575145.1 Galago senegalensis | reverse complement strand
TATACAGAAGCTTTTCAGTTTAATTAAGTCCCATTTATTTATTTTTATTGTTGCAATTGCCACAGCAATTTTCTTCATGAAGTCTTTCCCCAAGCCAACATCTTCCAGTGTTTTTCCTATACTTTCTTTGAGGATTTTTATTGTTTTGTGCCTTAAATTTAAATCCTTCATCCATCTTGAATCAATTTTTGTGAGTGGGGAAAGGTGTGGATCTAGTTTCAGTCTTTTACATGTGGATATACAGTTCTCCCAGCACCATTTATTGAATAAGGAGTCTTTCCCCCAAGGTATGTTCTTGTTTGGTTTATCAAAGATTAGATGGTTGTAAAATGTTCATTTCATTTTCTGGTTTTCTATTCCATTCCAAATGTCTATGTCTCTATTTTTGTGCCAGTACCATGCTGTCTTAACCACTATGACTTTGTAGTACAGCCTAATATCTGGTATGGTGATGCTCCCAGCTTTGTTTTTATTACTAAGAATTGCCTTATTTATACAGGGTTGGGGAGGCAGGGGGTTCCATACAAAATGCAGAATCATTTTTCCAAATCTTGAAAGTACAATGTTGATATTTTAATAGGGATGGCATTGAACAGGTAGATTGCTTTGGGAGGTATAGACATTTTAACAATGTTGATTCTTCCCAACCATGAGCATGGTATGGTCTTCCATACGTTAATATCCTCTGCTATTTCCTTTCTTAAGATTTCATAATTTTCTTTATAGAGGTCCTTCACCTCCTTTGTTAGGTATATTCCTAGGTATTTCATTTTCTTTGAAGCTATGGTGAAGGGAATTGTGTCCTTAATTAACTTCTCATCTTGGCTGTTACTGGTGTATACAAAGGCTACTGACTTGTGGACATTGATTTTATATCCTGAGACATTACTGTATTTTTTTAATGACTTCCAGGAGTCTTGTGGTTGAGTCTTTGGGGTTCTCTAAGTATAAGATCATATCGTCATCAAAAAGGGAGAGTTTGACCTCCTCTGCTCCCACTTGGATGCCCTTTATTTCCTTGTCTTGCCTAATTATATTGGCTAGAACTTCCAGCACTATCTTGAATAGTAATGGTGACAGAGGAAAACTTTGTCTGGTTCCAGTTAGGAGACAAAAAGAGGTTTACTCCATTCAGGACAATATTAGCTGGGGGTTTGTCATAGATAGCTTTGATCAGTTTCAGAAATGTGCCACATATGCCTGTACTCTTCAGTGTTCTAATTAGAAAAGGATTTTGGATTTTATCAAATGCTTTTTGTGCATCTATTGAGAGGATCATATAGTCTTTGGTTTTACTTCTGTTGATATGGTGAATAATGTTTATAGACTTGTGTATATTAAACCAGCCTTGCATCCCTGGGATGAAACCTACTTGATCATGATGTATGATTTTTTTGATTATAAGCTGTAATCTATTGGCTAGGATTTTGTTGAGAATTTTTGCATCTATATTCATTAGTAAAATTGGTCTGAAATTCTCCTTTTTAGTTGGGTCTTTTCCTGGTTTTGGTATCAGGGTGATGTTTGCTTCATAGAATTTGAGGAAGATTGCTTCCTCCTCAATTTTTTGGAATAATTTCTGGAATATGGGAATAAGCTCTGAGGGTTTAATAGAATTCTGGTGTGAAGCCATCAGAACCAGGGCATTTTTTTTTTTTTGGCAGATTCTTTTTTTATTGTTTCTTTAATCTCAGTGCTTGAAATTGGCCTGTTCAGGAGCTCTCTTTCTTCCTGGCTAAGTCTAGGGAGAGGGTGTGATTCCAAATATTGATATATTTCCTTCACATTGTCAAATTTCAGAGCATAGAGTTTCTGGTAGTATTCAGAGATGATCTCTTGTATCTCTGTGGCATCAGTTATTATTTACCCTTTATCACTTCTGATTGAGGTTACTGGAGATTTTACTTTTTTATTCTTGGCTAGTCTGGCCAAAGGTTTATCTATTTTATTTATTTTTTCAAAAAAACAACTCCTTGTTACATTAATTTTCTGAATGATTCTTTTGTTTTCAATTTCATTGATCTCTGAATTAATTTTGGATATTATTTTCTTTTCTTCTGCTGGGTTTAGGTGTAGATGGTTCTTCGTTTTCCAATTCCATAAGATGGCTTTGAGTTTGTAGGCATCTAAAGCAATAAATTTTCCTCTCAGAACTGCTTTTGCAGTATCCCACAGGTTTTGGTAGCTTGTGTCTTCATTGTTGTTATGCTCAAGGAAGTTAATGATTTCCTCTTTTATTTCTTCATGCACCCAACTGTCATTCAATAGAAAGTTGTTTAATTTCCATGCCTTTGTGTGGGGTTGAACCTTTTTGTTGGAGTTGAGTTCCACCTTTAGTGCCTTGTGGTCTGAGAAGATACAAGGTAAAATTTCAATTCTTTTGATTCTGTTGAGGTTTGTTTTGTGTCCTAAGATATGATCAATTTTGGAGACTGTTCCATGGGGTGATGAGAAGAATGTATATTCTTTAACTTTGGGATGGAGTGCTCTATATGCATCTATCAAGCAAAATTGCTCTAGGGTTTCATTTAAGTCCCTTATATCTTTGTTTAATGTCTGTTTAGAGGACCAGTCCAGCTCTGTAAGAGGAGTATTAAAGTCCCCTGTTATAATGGTATTATAGGATATTATATTGCTCAGACTGAGTAATGTCTGTTTCAAGAATCTGGGAGCATTTAAATTGGATGCATAAATATTAAAATTGAAATGTCTTCTTGTTGTATTTTTCCCTTAACCCAATATAAAGTGACCATCTTTGTCTTTTTTGACTTTAGTTGCTTTAAATCCACATGTATCTGAAAATAAGATTGCAACTCCTCTTTTCTTCTGAATTCCGTTTGCCTGGAAAATTGTCTTCTAACCCTTACCTCAGAGTTTTAATTTGTCTTTTGAAGTTAGGTGTGTTTTCTGCAGACAGCAAATGGATGGCTTGTATTTTTCAATTCAGTCAGCCAATCTATGCCTCTTCAGTGGGGAATTCAAACCATTGACATTTATTGAGTAATTGATAAGTGTGGTAGTGTTCTATTTATCTTATATTGTGAGAGTCCATTGCTTAGTTTTATCTTTTTGCATCATGTGGAAGTTAGGTTCTGTCCTTTAATTTCTGAGTTCTTACTTTGCTGTTGATCCATTGTGATGGTCAGTGTGTAGAATGGGTTGAAGTATTTCCTGTAGAGCTGGTCTTGTTGTGGCAAATTTCCTCAATGTTTGTATATTAGTAAATGATTTGATTTCTCCATCAATTTTAAAGCTTAGCTTTGCAGGATATACAATTCTGGGCTGGAAATTGTTCTGTTTAAGTAAATTAAAGGTAGATGACTATTGTCTCTGGCTTAGAAAGTTTCATTAGAGAAGTCTGCGGTCACCCTGATGGATTTTCACCTGTAGGTCAACTTGCACTTACTCCTGGCAGCTTGAAGAATCTTTTCTTTGTCTTGACTTTACACAAGTTCATCACAATGTGTCTTGCAGAAGCTCAGTTAGAGTTGAGGCAACCTGGGGTCCAATATCCCTCTGAAAGGAGTTTGTCAGAATCTTTGGTAATATTTGGGAAATTTTTATTTATAATATTCTCAACTATGGCTTCCATTCCCCTGTGGCATTCTTCTTCCCCTTCTGGAATGCCTATAACCCATATGTTTGAATGCTTCATAAAGTCCCATAATTCTGTCCGTGAACATTCTGCTTTCTCTCTCTTCTTTTCTGCCTCTTTAACTATCTGAAATATCTTGAGAGCTTTGTCCTCTACCTCTGCGAGTCTTTCTTCTGCGCAGTCTAATCTGTTGTTGATACTTTCTATTGCATCTTTAAGTTCCTTGATTGACTGCTTCAGTTCCTTTAGCTCTGCTGTATCCTTTCTATATTCTTCATATCGTTCATCTCTTATTTGATTCTGTTTTTGGATTTCCTTTTGGTTATTTTCCACTTTATCAGCAGTTTCCTTTATTGTTTCCATCATTTCCTTCATTGTTTTCATCATCTGTATTCTAAATTCCCTTTCTGTCATTTCTAACATTTGTTTATAGGTGGAATCTTCTGCAGTAGCTATCTCATGGTCCCTTGGTGGGGGGGGCGTTGCTCTGGACTGTTTTTTCATGTTGCCAGGATTTTTCTGCTGGTTCTTCCTCATGAGTGATTTATATGCTTCCTTGCCCTAATTTTCTTTCACTTCCTCTTGCTCTTTAAGTTACCATGCCTCTGGATTAAGGTTTTGATGAGTCCTTTTGGTACAGGACCAGAAGGATGAGAAGATTGAAGAGCAGGAAGAGAAAAAAAAACAGAAAAAAAAGGAATTAAAAAAGAGAAAGGAGAGGGGCTGGGTAAAAGGGAATATTAACAAAGAGAAGAGAAAAACAGAAAGAGGGAGATAGGAGCAATATAGGTGTGCAGTAGGGTACTTTGACCCAACCTTAAAAACCCCCAACCTCTGGGGGTGCCAGGTTGGGTTGTTCCCTTGAGGTCAGCAGCTCTTGGATAGCCTGTTCAGACACAGTACCCCACCTCCACCAAGTAGAGAGGAAAGACAAAAATGGTATAAATCAAACCAAAACAAGCAAACAGAAAACTTCACAGGATAAAGTTGTACAAAAAACAAAATGATAGAGGTAGAGACTCTAGCAGTAATGAAGTTCTAATTGTTAAAAAAGGCAACAATGAAAAATTATATAACTAGAAAAATGAAGAAAGAAAAGAAAAATCTATAGGGAAAATGTTGAAATTTTTTAAAAAACCAAACAAACAAAAAAAAAGGCAGTATATATATCTTGCTGAATATTGTCTGGGCAACAGGTGATCTTCTGGGGTATGAGATGCTAATCACAATGCTGATACTGCATTAAAAGATGGAGACTCGAGGCCTCTGCTGATTTCTCAAACTATACCGGGTGGAGAGCCTAAATCTCACCTCAGCCCACTTAAAAGGCACTTTAAACTGCCAACCTGGGCTAAGCAGAAGCTTTCCTGGGAAAGCACTTGTTGCTGGGATCATTCCTGAAGTGGCTATCCACTTACCCAGTGTGCCAAAACTGATCTCACACCATGCCCCTGAGGGCCAAGGCTGTAAGGCATCTCAGTCCCTGTCTTTATGCTGCTCAGTCACTAGATTACTGGCTCCTACCTGATCCTTGCTCTGCGACTCTGAGGGCGGAGCTTACCAGGGCAGTTCTCCTACAATGGTTCTGCGTAACCCACAGCTGAACACTATTAGCTCCATTCGGCTCAGCAGCTCAATCTGGGGCCCTAGACAATGCTTAAAGTCTACTACTTTTAACATCTTGAACACTCACTTTTTTCCATAGTCATTTGTGTATAGGACTTGTGCATCCCACAGGGTTAGGTTATTTGGGCTGCCACTACAAAGTGGTACAAACTAGGTGCCTTAAAACAGCAGAAATTTCTTCTCTCACAGTTCTGGACCTAGAAGCCCCAAATCAAGGTGTTAAAAAGACCTTGCACACTCCTTAGTCTCTAAGGAAGGGTCCTTCCTTGCCTGTTCCAGTTTAGCCCCTGGGCTTATGACAGTGTAGTTCTAATCTCTGTCCTCACTTGGCATTCTCCTCTCTCTCTCTGTCTTCACACGGCATCTCCCTGTGTGTCTGGATCCAGATGTCCCTCTCTTCTAAAGATATTAGTCAGATTGTGATAGGATCTACCATAATTACTTCATCTTAACTTGATTACATCTGCAAAGACCCTATTTCCACATAAGGTCACATACACAAGTACTGGGGGTTAAGACTTCAACGTTCTTCTTGGGAGACAGAATTTGATTCATAATACCCAGTATACTTGAGGGGAATCACTGAATCATTTTTTATCTTTATCTTACCACCACCCTGACTAGCAAAGCCCCTCCAGGGATGATATCATCTTCATTTTTTACCTGCTTTGTGTATAATATTTTCTCATTGTTCAATTTTATTCTGAACCAAATCAAATTGTTTACCTAAATATGTTTAGAGGGGTCACAGAAGTATTTAGAGGCTGTTAAGAATTTTTATTAAGGATCAGTGACACATCCAGTGTTATAAAGCCTCAAATATGGAGGTGGTCATTAATCAATATGTGTTTACAATCTCAATTTTGGAGGAAAATGTTCTAATTGCACCATCAGAGATTGGCGAATTCAATTTGGGGAGGCATGAGTGTGGGAGAACAAACCTGATTCCTGCTTCTCATTATCAAATAAAATAGTAGGCTTTGCATTTTTAAGATGAGAATTAATTCACTATTATGAAATAGCTGATGTGGTCATCCCAGGCTCATTTTTTAAAACTCTCATCTTATTGAAATGGGAAGGGTTCCTTTGAGAGACCAATAGCACAATGGTGCATAATAGTGTAAATGACAGAATCGAGCAAGTCAGAAGATTTAGAGCTAATTTTCTTTGACTTATTTGTTCCCAGAAATGAACAGAAATCTAGTAACAAAGTTTTAAGATGTGTACCTGTTTTGAACTAAATCTAAGGAGCACAGATATCAGGATGAATACCAGTCATTGGTAGCACTGTGTATAAAGCTACAGGGCAGATCTATAGCAGGGAATGTGATCCTGCTGGAAGCCAACAAACACTATACAGACAGAAAATGGTCATCTCCCTTCTCTCTAGGGGCTTGCCTCCTATCTTCTCATAGCTCTTTGTGCCTGATTATGTTCTTTCATTGGTTCAGTCAGCAAATTCCTATTGAGCATTTACTTAATACCAAGTACTAGGCTGGGGCGTAGGTATACAGTAGACCCCACTCCCTTATTTGTGGTTTCACTTTCCATAGTTTCAGTTACCCATGATCAACTAAACTCTGAAAATATTGGATGGAAAATTCCAGAATCAAACATAAGTTTAAATTGTGGACCATTCTAAGTAGCATGATGAAATACCATGCCATCTGTTCTGTCCCATCTGGGATCACTAACTACTTAGTAGCCATCTCAATTATGAGACTGAAAAACATAATACATATATAGTGTTTGATACTATCTAGGATTTGGGGCATCTACTGTGAGCTTTGGGATGTGCTCCCTGTGGATAGGAGGGACTCCTATATATTGATGCCCTCATGGGAAGCTGATATTTTTCTCTCACTAATCATAATGAAATAATTAAAAATCAATCACAGCCATGATAGGTGCTCACAATGAAACATATACAGTTCACTGACAGACTACAATAGAGAGAATTTATCAAGTCTAGGTCAGGGCCTGCTACCCTGAGGAAGTGCTAGTTAAGGTAAGGTTAAAGGCACATGTGGAAGTTTTATGACAAAGGCAGGCTTCGTGGTATTTGGCTGTAGTGATCTAATGAGAAGAGAGTAGATGCTGAGACCAGAGCGGCAGGCTAGACAATGAATTTTTGCCTTAAGCCTGTAGAAATGCAAAGCTGTTGAGGTATTTTAAATGGACAGGGAGTCTCCAACATAACTATATTTGAAATTTTTTTTTATTTTGAGACAGAGTATCACTATGTTGCTCTCATTAGAGTTCTATGGCATCACAGCTCACAGCAACCTCAAACTCCTGGACTTAAGCAATTCTCTTGCCTCAGCCTCCCAAGTAGTGGGGACAACAGGTACCTGACACAACACCTGGCTGTTATTTTCAGCTATTTTTTGTTGTTGCAGTGGTCATTGTTGTTTAGCTGGCCTGGACCGGGTTCAAACCTACCAGCCTCAGTGTATGTGGCTGCCCCCGTAACCACTGTGCCGTGGACACCAAACCACTATATTTGAAATTTAAAAAACATCACTCTGGATATAGAAACATAGTACATGGGGAAAGAAGCACTCCCTATAGTGATACAGGGGAAAGAAAGGTAGATAAAGCACTTGGTTTCCATGTTACAACAGTCTAGCTCCAGGTAAGCATGATGGACAATCTCAGTTGCTTAGGTCATCTGTCTTTCTCTCACTTAAATAACATAAAAGGAAAAAAAGTAGTATAAACTCCTCAGACTAAGAGAAAAGAAGAAGATAGAGCAGCCAGGGGAGGGGTAGCCTGAAATAGCCATGTAGAGTTGATAATGGAAAAAAAAAATTATCTGTTTACAGAGAACCAAAAACTGCTCAGAACTTGAAGGTACAAAATACCCCAGGCAGTATGGTTGAGATTTTGGTGAAAAATAGGGGCACTGATTTTAAAAACTATATTTGGAATAAAGAAGATCCAACTAGAAAGACACACAATTCTGTCCTTTCCTTTAAACCCTCCCACCATCTGCAGTTTACTCTTTGCAGAAATTTACTATGTTTTGATGAACACATGTATATGTATTTGCATTAGTAGTATTAAAGACCTAGAAATAACTTAACAAAGGATTATTATAAATTTGAAAATCAAAATTATATGAATTATAAATTAACTACTTATAAAAACTAAATTTTTCTGGTTATTTAATTTTTTAGTTTTTTTAATTTCAGAATATTACAAGGGTGCATACATTTTGGTTACATAATTTGCTTTTGTATATATTATGCCAGAGTTGTGTATGCTCTCTTCACCTAGAATATACTACCAGTTAGGTGTGAATTTACCCACCCCCTTCCCCCCTTTCACTTACTTGATGTCCATTGAATTTTATTTCCATATGTGCACATAAGGCTTAACTACTAGTTCAGGTTTAGTTTTGAGTATTTATAGTGTTTATTTTTCCATTTCTGAGAAAATTCACTTAGAAAAATAATCTCCAGTTCCATCCAGGTTGTTACAAAATATACTAGATCACAATTTATTTTATGGCTGAGTAGTTCTCCATGGTAAGAATACACCACATTTTATTAATCTGCTCATGAATTGATGAGCACTTAGGATGTCTCCCCATCTTTTCAGTTGTGAATTGTGCTGCTATCAATACATATACTGCAAAGTGCATGTGTCTAAGAGTGAGATGGGACAGGGAATAATTTTGTTATTGCAAGGGTCTTTTTTGCAGAAAGTGTATCTTTTTGGAAAAAAATTACTTATGTCATATTAACAGTTATCTTAAGAGTACCTAAATTTTTACTATGGGAATGATTACAACTAATTTACTCAAATTTGTGCTAGAAAATTGTACAAGGTGGCAGGATTCAGTACTGATAATCGCCATCTCACACAATCTGTGTGTTCTTTATTTCTAGGAAATAAAGTGGGTTTACATGTCATCACCTCAGAGAGACACCCTTCGACAACTACTCTTCAACACCATCCCATCTTCCTCTCCACCTGGAAGCCCATCTATCTTTTGAACATAAGCACTAATCACAAACTGCAATTCCCCATCTTATTTTTTTATTTTTTTATTTTTTGTGAGGAAGAGTCTTACTATGTCACCCTTGGTAGAGTGCCATAGCATCACAGCTCACAGCAACCTCAAACTCTTGGACTTAAGCGATTCTCTTGCCTCACCCTCCCAAGTAGCTGGGACTACAGGGCCTGCCACAACACCTGGCTGTTTTTTGTTGTAGTTGTCATTGCTGTTTGGTAGGCCTGGGGCTGGTTTGAACCCACCTGCCTTGGTGTATGTGGCTGGCACCCTAACAGCTGAGCTATGAGTGCATAGCCTTCCCCTCTTATTCTTATCACCTGTCAGCGTCAGGCAAGAGGGACCCTGCCTGTCACATTCTTGATAGATCCTCTACCAAGCCACAGAATAGAACAGGACCTCTGTGAATGCTTGTTGATTAAATGATTAAAACAATTACAAACACAGAAGAAAAAAAAATCACTAAATGTTCTCCTATAGAAAGAGTTGGCATAAATGCAATTTGTTAGTGAAAATGCATTTTATGATAATCACAAGAGCACGTAGTATATACATACCTGGTGTTCGATATGACTAACAAGTCATTGTACAAAAAGAGGTACCGCTTCTGCCTCCTCCAGCCTCTTTTCAGTTCTACAGGGTTATGGAGCAGCAGGAGATGATCCAGGGAGGCCTCCTTGTGTGTGTCCTCCTCTTGGAAGGAGCTCCTCCTACAGCACTAGGGACAACGAGTCAGTGCTGAGATATGTAAGAGTGCTTCATGCCAAATGCGAAGGGTGACAGAATCTGAAAAGTACAGTCAATCCCCTGCTACTGGCAGGAGCCACAAAAAGGCATGAGAAGAAATACGCTAGCACCTAGGAGCCAACACCAGCTCCCAGGTGACAGCTAGAAAACAAAGTGGGGCTTCAGTACTGCGACCCCAAGAAACTGACATTGGCAAAACCTGAGCTCGGAAGCAGATTCTTCTCCAGCCCCGGCAGTAAGGAACACAACTCTGCCGACGCCTCCATCAGCCTTGTGGGAGCCTGAACAGAGGACCCAGTCAAGCCCACCTGGACTTCTGACCCACAAAAGTGTAACATAAATTCCTATTGTTCTAAACCACAAATCCTGTAATAATTTGTTATAGTAGCATAGCAAACAAATACAGATTTGGGTAACTGGATGCCGGGTGCTATTGTAGTAAACATCTAAAAATGCAGAAGTGGCTTTGGGATTAGCAGCGAGTGGATACTGGAAGAAGCGTGAGGAGCATGATAGAAAAAAAAAAGCCTAGATTTTCAAAAATATGGACTGTAAAGACTGCCAGTGAGGGCTCATAAGATACTGAGGAACATTACAGACAGAGAAGTCCTAACTTGCCTTAGCCAACAGCTAAGACATCACAAACTGTGGGAAAAAAATATGAATTTTATGGCTCACCCCTGTAATCCTAGACTTTGGGAGGCCAAGGTTAGAAGATCACTTTAGCCAGGAGTTTGAAACCAATCTGGGCAATAGAGTGTGACCTCATGTCTATAAAAAAATTTTAAATTTATCCAGCTGTGATGGTATGTACCTAGAGTTCTGGCTACATGAGAGGCTGAGGCATGAGAATCACTTGAGTCCAGGAGTTTGAGTTCCAAGAAGCTATAATGACACCACTGCACTCTAGCCTGGGCAGAATATTACAAGGGTGCATACATTTTGGTTACATATGTATGAGTGTACATTTTGGTTACATATGTAAGAGTGAGACCCTGTCTCAATAAACAGAATATTACAAGGGTGCATACATTTTGGTTACATATGTATGAGCATACATTTTGGTTACATATGTAAGAGTGAGACCCTGTCTCAATAAACAAATAATACAAATTTGAAAAAAGACACATGACTTTTATAGGTACTGCTGATTTTACAGGGCTCAGAAGTAATATGGTATTGAGAACTATAATAAGGGAGACCCTTGTTATAAGAGAGCAAAACATCTTAATGAAACTGTGTCCTATATGTTGGAAAGCAGACTTTTTCGATGATAAACTAGGATATTTAGATGAAAAGATTTCCAAGTAAATAGTTGAAAGTGGCATTTTTTCCTAATCACCCAGAGGACATGCTGATTGCACTTTGGGTGATCCTTTCAGGGTTCCTGGACATGATGAATGTTTCCACTCTGGTCCTCTCTGAGACAATAAATAAAGGCTATGTTTGGCAGAGGTTTCAGTGTAAAGCCTCAGATGAGAGTTAATGTTAAAGAAGAACATGCCACTCCCCAAGCCTGGAGCCTCCCAGGTCGCACAGGAACCCAGCAGGGGAGGACTCTCCTTCCTTCTCCTCTTCCCTATCTTGACTTTGCCCTGACAACCTGTCTACTCCTTGTGGACACACCTGCCTCTCTCTTCCCATCGATTCTGCACAGCTCCAAATGCCACTTTTATTATCAGAAGACGTTCTTGTCCCCAGAGTCTGAGGAGCTTCTTTGTTTATCTCCTTCCCCTAATGATACCTGGATCTCAAAATGGAGCTCACACCTGCTCCTCTACCTCCTCCCACCCTCACCCACTCCCAGGAGGAAATGGCTCTGTGTGTACATCTCCTGTGTCTGCCCCATTCTGAGACAGTGCCTGCTGCCAGCACTGGGATCTGTTAGTTGCCCTCCCCACCCCAAAACCCCTCTGCCAAAGTCATCTTTCCAGTTTTTCAGGCCACTCCACTGAACAAACACCCTTGGCAATAATAACTAAGAAGCATAAGGAATATTGGCTACAGGCTAAGTGTTTGTTCTGGCCCCATCTCAGTTAATGCTCACATGGAACCACCATTTAGAGATGAGACAAGAGGGACTCAGAAGCCACATCATTTGCAGAATATCATAGGAGGGAACAGTGTCCGTAGAGTATGGACCCAGCAGTCTGGCAAGGCTTAAATTCTTAAGGTGACTGTCTAGGAGCCATAACACATGGGGCTGCCTACTTTTATGGGAAAGAGATCAATGATACACTATTACTTAAAAATTAATAATAAAATATAGGAAACCATACCATAAAATAAAATATTTGTGAAACACATCTCCACCAGTGTCTACTGCAGACACATCCCTCCCTAAGCTGCACATGGACACATCTGAATGTGTATTCACTGGACTGTAACACAGGGACCCCAAGCACCCCTGGGGGATGGTAGAATTGTGGAGTGGCCAGAACTCCTTTGTGCTGCAAATAGCCATTTGGCCTCACGTAAGTAAAAGGGGGAGTTCTCTGCTGAAGATACTGAGAACAAGCACAAGAAGCCCAGGACTCATGTTGTCATTCTGTTCCAGCTCCCTGCCTTTGTGCCCATCTCACTTATACTCTTTGCTGGTGTCATTCTAAGGCTGACTCTGATGTAGCAAAACAAATACACAAAAACAACAAAACATACAAAAAAATGACCTAATGATTACTCTCAGAGTGGTTCAGAGGGTGATAGGGGAGAAAAAATATGAAGGGGCCTCACAGGCTGGTGCTAGGGCTCTGCATGTGCATGTCAGCATGGTGGGAAGACCCACGAGGGCTCTATGTACAGTTGGGAACCAGACTTCTGCATGTCTTAAGGATCCCTCTACCTGCCACATTGAGATTGAACTACCAGGTATCAGGGTGAGGGGTAAGGAAGCTGCTGCCACACCCAGGGAAGGCAGCCACTGGACTAGATTAGGTATAGTGGAAACAGAGAGACATGGACAGGATTGGGAAATGAATGTTCCTGCAGAACCAAGATGATGAAGGAGTGGCCATACAATGTAAGGGGGGGGGGCACAGGCCCAAGATGACCCTGAAGTTTTTGACTTTCATAACAGGGAGTGACGAGAGTGACCACTTTCTGGGAAATATCCTTGACCAATGTAGCTTCCTTTGCTGATATTTTTCTCCTCCAAAATCTTACAAAGCTCTGAACCACTGAAAAACAAGTAGCCAGTCCTGGGCTAGAGATGGGGAGGGATGAGACCATGAAACTTGGGCTTCTGTGGGATTTGTAGTCCAGCCAAGGGGTCCACTGATGGTCATGGAAAGTGAGCAGAAGGGACATCAGCTGGCTCTGAGCACAGCCCAAGGTCAGAATAAAGGAAACCTGGAGTAAGGAGAGTGTTCTGAGAAAGGCAGGCTGAGGCCAAGAAGACAGGGAGGACCTAGCAAAATGGGCATAGGAGAGGGATTCTCAGAGAGGAGGAACACAGAGGAGGAACAGAGGGAGCAAGAACCAGAAATGATGCAGAAGCAGGATGGGCAAGGGGGAAGCAAGAGCTGGAGAAGCAGCCAGTCAGGCACATGCAGGTCAGGGATGCTGCAGTTGGTGTTGGACTCACTAGTGAGGCACAGTCACACCTGCTGTCTGAGGCAAGTTACTCAGTATACACAAGCCCCAAGCGCCTACCCTGCAAATTCAAGGTGTCTCCTACCTTGCAGGGTTGTTAGGACTAGAAATTTTATTAGTTAGGGGTCTCAGTTCAAGTAGCAGAAATGAACTCTTAATTTTAACAAAAAAATGAATTTACTAAGTATGTGGAATTGGAAATGTGTTCAGGGTGTTATAGCTTCAGGAAAACTGTCAAAACCAGTTTTGAAGAAAGGCCAATGTGGCCGGAGGCGGAGCAAGATGGCAGAGGAGATGCATCCCTGAGTCAACTCTCCTGGTGGTTTCAGGTGAGAGTGGGCTTATTGGATCTCTTCCACGTGGAGTCCTTGCGCGGATAAGCAGCTCAGGGTGAGCAGCAAAGAGGTGAGTTGCTGGATTGGAAGTGTAGCCCAGAACTACTGTGTCAGCCAGAAAAAACTCAGGGCAGCAGCTGAAACGGCACCATCTGCGACCTGTGGCACCAGGTACGCAGCTTGCTTCCTGAGAGACAGAAACCAATCCCTCCCCCACGAAAGGCTCCTGTGCCCAATTCATGGGGAGTTTGTGTGTCTCGCGGAGAGTGTGGTGATGCGTGGATTCCCAAGCAGAATTTAGCAGCCAGAAACGGGAGACATTTGGACCTGGTTTGGGGTGTCAGGGATCCAGGCATTCAGACAGAAACTTGAGGGGAAGGGACTCTGCTTAGAAACCGATCCATCCTGTAATTTTGGAAGTCTGTGTGGAGCTGTACTGACGCACGACCTGCAGGGTGAATCAGTTCCCCTCTTACAAACACTGAAAAATCTTTTGAACATTCTGCTGCGCGGCGGCAGCAGTGGCAGTTGTGGCCCCACCCCTATCAGAAATAAACTGAACTCCGAGGGCAAAAGGGGCACCCTAGCTCTTTTCCCTCGGACCACACAGATTTGTTTGAGGGGAAATCAGGAGTTGAGTGCAGGGAATTGGTTCCCTTCCTACAAACATTGAAAAATCTTTTGAACTGTCCCACCACGACGGGCAGCAGTGGCGGCAGTGGCAGCTGTGGCTGCTGCCCCTCCCCCATTGGAAATAAACTGAACATGGACCTTGAAAGGGGTGCCCCAGCTCTTTTCCCTCGGACCACAATGGTTTTCTGTTTGAGGGGAAATTAGGAGTTGAGTGAAAGTCTGGCAAAGTGTGAACTTGTGTCCCAAGTTTGGAGGACAGATAGGAGTGGGTAGCCAGCCAGGAACCAGATATAATGTAAAACCTCCAAAATGGTGTCTCCATAACACCTCCCCCAGAAGCGCGGAGAACTCAATCTGATCTGCAGCCAGCCATCCAGCATCTGAAGTTAATCCAAGACGCCCAACACTTTGCAAGAACTGTTGTAGGGAGAATCTGGGCATCCTGCCAGCAAAGATTCATTCTCTCTCTCTCTCTCTCTCTCTCTCTCTCTCTCTCTCTCTGTCTCTCTCTCTCTCTCTCTCTCTCTCTCTCTATATATATATATATATATATATATATATTTTCCCCCCCTTCTATTTTTGGTATTAGAGCAGGGACCACTCACAGTGCCACCTGTTGTCTAGAAAGTATACTTCAGCATAATTATATATATTTTTTTAAACTGGAACCCCACCGCATTGAAAAAGGGACTTGTTTGTATATACTCAAAAAAAAGTAATTTTCCTAGTGGTGCCCTCCTTTTCCTTTTTTTTTATTTTTTAATTTTTTACTTTTTATTTTTATTATATATATATTTTGATTTTCTCTCTTCTTTGATTCTTTGCTTTCCTATTTCTTTGCTCTATCATTTTATGACCAACATTTCTGTGGTTATCTTTTATTATCACTATTTTTTTTTCTTTTTCTTTCTCCCGTCTTTCATTTTCGATCTGTTAGTTGATTGGTTTGTCTGTTGCTCTATTTACTTCTTTGTCTGTTTGTTTGCATGTGGCTGAGTGTCTGGGCATTGGAGTGCTTGTATATCTGGTAGCATTTTAGTCTGTTTATTTGTCTGCCTGGTTTCAATGTATTTTGTACTTTGCTAAATCCCTGGGTTGGCTATATTCCCTAATTGAAATTTTTACATTCAATAACAATTTGGAGGAATAGCGGATGAGAGCTGACTAGAGCTAGCTTTCAACATAAACATCAGTTCAGGAAGAGAGACAACTACCAGAAGAACCCAACAAAGCTGAAAGTGGGGAGCTGAACTGAGAGAAGAGATAGATAAACACACATCCTCCCCACCGAGGCAAACCATGACTTCAAGAAAATAAATTCCAGGCTTAGATTGAACCAACACGGAATATTCTACAGCTCCCATTGAGTGCCTAAAGCAGATAGTCTTCAACTATCTCTGCTGGCTGGCCACAAAGAGTGGTCACCAAGTGGAGAAGGCATTGACATTACTGGGACTCTGTCAGGCACAAAACCCTGACGAACTCATTGACTTTACCTGGACTCTGGTAGGCACAAAACCCTAACTCACTCACCTATTGGATAGGACCGGGTTACAGAGTCTGGGAAGACAGAAATTGGTAGTGGGGTTAACTGAGACTGAGGTTACCAGAGTCCAGCAGTGAAGGGTGAGTAAGGAGGGGAAAGAGACATCAGCCTCCTTACTCCAAATTGTTTTTTTTTCTTTTTTTCTCCTTTAAAAAAAAAATC
>CAUYTI010093070.1:0-28998 GCA_963575145.1 Galago senegalensis | reverse complement strand
AAAAAAAAAAAAAAAAAAAAGTAAATAAATAAAATAATTAGCTAGGCACAGGCATCTGAACCTGTAGTTCCAGATACTAGGGAAGCTGAGGTGGGAGGATCATTTGAGTCCAGGAGGTCGAGGTTACAGTGAGCTATAATTATACTACTGCACTCCAGCCTGGGCAACAGTCAAGACCCTATCCCTACCAAAACAAACAAACAAAAAAAGGAAACAGTAAGATGGGCAAAGCTGGAAACCCAATAGTGACCAAGAAAATTTTTTCCGTGGATCGTCTGTTTTTGTCCATTTTTAAAACAAAACCTGCATTAGATAGACACAGTGCTTGTAACATGGGATTTACTTCCATTTCTTATTTCAACTCTAAAATGACACATTTGCAAAGATAATCTAAATATGCTTTTACCCATAAAAAGTCAACTTACATTAGTAATACTTAACAAAGTTATAACTTAAACAAAATATTTTTTTCCAGGGAAGAGGAGACCAGTGATATTTTAGTTTTCAAAGAGGAAAATACCTGCTATGAGATGACAGATAAGCATCCCTTAAAAACAGTTAAAAGTTTCTAAACCGTGTGATTCATGTTTTGGGTACTGGATTTATTTCACCTGTATCTAATTCTGTAATTCAACAATACTGAAATCGTAAGTTTCTGGGGAGATTTGTCCATAACATTAAAAAAGAAGATGAATATACTGCAGGGACATTCCAATAATACAATAAAACAAGAGCATGTTGACATTTTCCCACGAAAAAATTACCAACTTTAAAAAAATAGATATTAAAACTAAAATGCTTATAGCTCTTCTCCCATCCCCCATCACAAAATCTCACCTTAATGACCTTGGATCCAATTTTGTATGATCCAGAACTAAGTTTCTGAAGAGCTCGAAAGGCATCTTGTCGATGAACCATACAGACATAAGCACAGCCCCTGGGAGGAATCATCTATTTAAAAAAAAATTTTTTTTTTGAGAAAGAACGTAAGAATAAAAATTCATTCTGGCATTTTATGGTTTTAATGAAACAAAACATTGAATAATTCAATTTTGACAGATTACCAAATTGTTCTCCCTTTTCTTCCTTCAGGTGCTTATTGGTACAATTAATGTAAATAATTACTCAGTATTTAAAAAAACCCAAAATAAAAACCTCATTAAGTCTCATTCTAAGCCATGAAATATGTGAAATCTTAAATATTACATGAAATAGAAAATAAAGAACTATTAAAAACCAACAAAGCAATGTATAACTACATATACATAATACCATCAAATAAAAGGGAAATGATATTGGATGGTCAAAATACTTAAGGACAAATGATTTATTCCTAATATTATTTCAATTTTTCTAAATACCATATATTGAAAAATGTGAAGAAGGGTTTTTTTGGGGAAAGTATCTTTATCCTTAATATAACATCTATTAATCTATAATAACTGATGATAAAATTAAAACTTTTCAGTTTTTTATAAAAATTCATTGTTCAAGTGCTCTGGAGAAAAGTTCTAGCATGAAGAGGAAAACATTCTCAGTGGAAAGATCCAAGGCTGACTTAAGCATTTAACTATTCTATCAACTATGAGATCATAAACCTATGAGTTCAGAAAAGTATACCCATTTCAGTTTCTTTTTAAGAAACTCAAGTGTTCTATCATTTCATTATGACTCAATACCTAATAAGCTTTGTCATAATAAAAACCTCTCCCTCAGCCTTCCTAACACTTCAAGCCACTGTCTCTCTAAACTAGATTTCTTAAGAGACAGCTAAATCCTGACATTGCTCTTTATTTCTTGCAATACAGCTCCAACCCCTCACCAACCCACCAAAAATATTCTCTTCAAGATCACCAATGATTTACTAAACGTCAAATCCAATGGACTCTTTTGTCTTCAAACTCTCTGCAATTAAGTGAATGGATTATGAATCTTCCAACTTCTGACATCTTCAATTTTACCACTCATCATTCAGTTCACTTCAGTTCACAAAACAGCTTAGTGCTTATTATTTGTGAATAGTATGCTCTCCACAATAATCCAGCAGAGGAAAGGATAAGGCAAACAGATGCTCAAAGGACCAACTGGAATACTACAAACATTATAAACAAGAAAATCCAAAATACTTCTGGGATACAAGGTCTGTTTAGAACAGTAATTCCTGGCTGTGCATCAGAATTACCTGTGTAGCTGTGGCACTCTGCTAAGAGTTTAAAGATAATGAGCATTGGCATCCCTTATTTTTAGATTGCCAAAATATATTTCTGATACGCAGGTAGGCCTGAACACTAGGAGTTTAAGGGCACGGAAAAATCAGAAAAAATCTTAGATAAGTTATATGATGACAGACTCTGAAAGATAGTTATGTTGTGACAAGTCAAATTTATAAAGAAAAGTCTATAGCACTCTTGTGTACAAAGAAAAATGTGAAATGCCTAAGTTTAAATACTTAACCAATCACCTATTTATTATCTGTATAACTCAAGCAAATCACTTAGTTTCTTTATCAGAAAATAACAATAGTTGAATTAACTTAATCAGCTTCTTGTGAGGCTCCAACAAGACCATCCATACTTGAAATTGAAATACAAATGGTTAAACTCAACTCAAATGAAGAAACCCGTTATTAATACAGAAAACTCAAGTTTGGCCATTTAAGAAATACTGGAAATTAAAACTAGAAAGAAATTTCAGGTAAATAATGATAAAAGACATAAGGTTCAACAGACATAAAAGTATAACAAAAAATAAAATCAGAAGCCTAATAAAGTAAAATTCTCTGTAAACAAATGACTATAAAACATTTCTTCTTTTTTTTTTTTTTTTTGAGATGGAGCCTCAAGCTATCCCCCTGGGTAGAGTGCAGTGGCATCACAGCTCACAGCAACCTCCAACTCCTGGGCTTAAGCGAGTCTCCTGCCTCAGCCTCCCAAGTAGCTGGGACCACAGGTGCCCACCACAGTGCCTGGCCATTTTTTGGTTGCAGCCATCATTGTTGTTTGGTGGGCCCGGGCTGGGGATTCGAATCCGCCACCTTAGGTGTATGTGGCTGGTGCCTTAGCTGCTTGAGCCACAGGCGCCGAGCCACTATAAAACATTTCATTACTTACTTTTATTTCACTACCTGCAATTTATGTAATGGGAAGAGGAGAGTCAGAAAGCAAAAGATTTGGAAATATAAAAACAATTGAAATGGCTAATTAAGGTTGTCTGCCCCTCAGGGAAAAGCAATAGGCCTCAGGAAGAATAAAATACATACTCATAGATGGAGATTAGACGGTAAAAAAACAGAAAGAACCACACTGAAGAGCAAGATTATGCTCAAATTACCAGCAAGTCCCTCTCCACAGTTTTTTCTTGCCTAACATTTGCTTTGTTTTATAAGAAAGAGAGTGCAAAAGAGAGAAAAGAAAAAATAGGCAAAAAAAGCTGGAATTCCAAGTCCAGTTGTGCCTCCATCACTACGTGTGTTCTCATGTGCAGGTGAAGGTAAGTCTGGGGGACTCTATTTCCTTATACACATTTTGTAAAAGGAATTAAACTAGATCACACGCAGGGTCTCTGCTTACTCAAGACATCTGATGTTTTTAGGAATCAAGTGCTACAATCCTATAAAACCTTCCAGAATATTCTGCTACAGTTCCAATTAAAAAGAAAAAATAATTAAGGAGAGAAACAACACAAAAACAAACATAGAAACAATCAAAGTAAAACAATCTTTATATAGGCAGATACTACTAGGCTAATTAAGAACAAAAGGGATTCTTTGTATGAGTGAAATTCCCTTTTTTAAAACTTTAAATTATTAAGAAGAAAAACTTACATTAATGGATTCAATCTGCCCAAACTCTTCAAACAGATTGGTTAAATCCTGTTGTGTTGCCTTCTTGTCCACCTGACCAACCCAGAGAGTAGTGCTGCACACTGCCAAGACATAAGAGACAAATGACCTAAATCACAGACATGGTTATTCCTTTCAAAAATAGTTGAGCAGAAAGCTATAAATACCAGTAACAGATTAAATTTAAGATCATATATTAAGACTACTTTTTAATGGCACTTATATCTGTTATGTTTAAAATCAACTAAAATCCTAGGTACTCACATCTCTGCCAAGTAAAGCATTGGCATGTCACCTGCTTTCAAACTTGGCTGCACACTTGGACCATCTGTGGATGCCAGGGTCCCATTCTTAGAGATGATGAGCAGTATGGAGCAGAAAACTCCCTAGGTAATTCTAACAGTTTAAAACCACTTCTCACTGCAGTCTTATCTGTGCACCTTTTAAGGTGTTTCTGTGCTGGAATGATTAAGTGAGCAATAGCATTATGTCTAAAAAATTAATATGACACATACCTTAATTTAAAAATACCTCCTTACTAGGCCAGGTACAGTGGCACATGCCTGTAATCCTAGCACTCTGGGAGGCCAAGGTGGGTGGATAGCTTGAGCTCAGTAGTTCGAGACCAGCCTGAGCAAGAGTGAGCCCCTATAATTAAAAATAGCTGGGCGTTGGGGTAGGCACCTGTAGTCCCAGCTACATGGGAGGTTGAAGCAAGAGGATACCTTAAGCCCAAGAGTCTGAGGTTGCTGTGAGCTATGACACCAGGGCACTTTACCAAGGGCGATAAAGTTGAGAGTGTGTCTCAAAAAAACTTCATTACTCACAAATGCTAACACACAGTGAGCACACGCTGTTGGAAAAATGGCACCAATAAACTTACTCAATGCAGGGGGGCCGCAAAACTTTAATTTGAGTTTAAAAAAACAAAAGTTGTATCTGCAGAATATAATAAAAGAAAGTCAATAAAATGAGATATGTCTACGTTTGCTTGTGTGCTTTTGGAATTTTCTTTTTTAACTCATGAAAAGAATTTTCTTTTTTAACTCATGCCTGTTTTACTCATCAAAATAAAGACAAAAAATCAAGTCCATGGTCAATAACAACCTAACAACATGACAAGTCAGGTGAAGAACTAAATGAAAGTGATTCCACATAAAAGCCCTACCCTAATATTGGCGACTAAACTGATGATTCTGCATGTCCTAATGATAATCATGTGAGAAGGCATGGCAGAAATTCTGTGATCAGACGTTTAACATTATTTACTGGCTAGCATGAAAATGTTTAGATTTAGTAGTTTCACACTTGAAGGCACAAACAGAAATTTCCAGAGCTAGAAACTATCAATTTTATTAAATTAACACTGGCTCTCATAACCAGGTAGGGTCCAAGCAGGTCAGGTAAGGTCCACGCAAATTGCCAAAACTTAAAAGAAGGCTATCTGGTGCCTTTCATCATAGACCTGGGTTAAAGACACTCTAACACTATAGATTACAACAATTATTTACCTATCTCTCTGGCAGAAAGAATTTATTTGGAGACCTTCAAAAACTAGATAATGTGATTAATGTTTAGCTCTAAGGAAGGAATAACAATTTGTTCTGTTTTATGTCTTTGCCCATCTGTAACCTGAGTTCACCTTAGAAGTCATAACCCACTAACATTCCCCTAGGCAGAATCTGACACTAATTATTTACTTTGCTGTACTTAACATTCCTCCCAAGTGAGCCCTCCCCCAGCCTACTCTTAAAACAAACCTCACCATTACCAAATTTGTTCTAATCATGAGTAATAGATTAACTTGTAAAGGTGAAAAGAGTTTGTAAAATAGGAGTTTCTCCCATTAGTTTATAATTTTGCTTTAAAAGTTATACTGAAGTATATGCTCTGTGCATTAATTACTCCTAAAAACCTGATAGTCACTGTTGGTTAGAGCACTATAGATAGACATCACTGTGCCCACATTATAGGTTAGTCTGCTTTACATGTACTATTAGTCAAGTTATACTTCCTTTTTCTTTTAAGACAAGAATCTTGCCCTATGACCCAGGCTGAGGCGAAGTGTGTCACTGTAGCGCACTATAACCTCACACACCAGGGCTTCAGCGATCCTCCTGGTTCTACCTCCCCAGAAGCTAGAACTATATGGTGTGTACCACTATGCCCCAGTAACTTTTTAGTTTGTTTAGTAGAGATGGAGTCTTACTATGTTACATAGGTTAGTCTGAACTCCTGGCCTCAAGTGATCCTCCCTCCTCACTCTCAAAAAGTGGAATTACAGGCATGAGCCACCATGCCCAGCTAAGACATATTTTCTAACTTACGTTAAAAGAAGAAAAACAAACTCAACTCTCAAAGTGAATTCACTTTCACTTATCTGAATAGAATCTACTCTTCTTTTCTTCCTCAGTACTTTATAAAAATTAAGGACCAAAAAAAATTAAAAATAAATAAAAAAAGGCTCAGTGCCTGTTGCTCTGTAGTTAGGGCTCCAGCCACATACACTGGGGTTGGCGGGTCCAAATCTGGCCCGCAGGTTTGACAACCCTGCTAAACAATGACAACTATAACAAAAAAATAACCAGGTGTTGTGGCGAGTGACTGTAGTCCCAGCTACTTGGGAGGCTGGGCCAAGACAATAGCTTTAGCCCAAGAGTTTGAGGTTACTGTGAGCTGTGTCACCAAGGTACTCTACCGGGGGGAGCAACATAATAAACCTGTCTCAAAAAAGTAAGGAGAAAATTACTCATTTACCAAACTACTTTCCAACTTCTTCATCTGAAAATAAGACTTGGCTGAACGCTTTTGTAACAGATAATTATATTTAAACCACTTACCACTTAATGTTTTAGATCTAATTGGAGGTAATCCTTTTTTCTGTCGTTCTTTCTCTCGTTCTCTTGCTCTCCTTTCACTCGAGTATGAGCGTGATGATTTCCTCTTTCTTTCCCTTGAGCGGGAGCGTGATCGCTTTCTGTGTTTGCGCTTTCGAGAACCTGACCGTGACCTAGATCTTCGTTTTCTTGGTGATCTACAAAAAAATTTTAGTTTAATTCTAACATCAATGTTATCTTTGTATCAACTTCATCACTTCTAAGTGAGGCAGGAGAAAAATCAAAAAAGATTGTCTTATATTCAGCTACCTCTTAAAACATTTTATACTACAATCAAGTATCAAAAGGCCTTTTACTGAAATTTCTGTACTGCTTAGATCTACAATGGTATTTGTTTGCAGTGACTCTGAGTTTGGGTGACTAATCACAAGAAGGAGGTGAGAATGAGATAAAAGAAAGGACTTCATTTTCTATTTTAAGTGCTGAAGATGTTATATTTTTCTAGAGCTTTACCTAATTCTGGTTAGTAGTTTTCAAGTTCTAAAATTTTACAGTGTTTAACTTTACAACAGAAGGGGATACTGAAATGTTTTCATTTTTCCCCTGTCAAAGCATATGCCACTGACCTCTCCTCAAAATGCTTAATAAGGTGACTAAGACAAATAATGAAGCTTTCAGTATTATAATGGTTTCAGTACAATAATTCATTGACACGCAGGTAGGTTCAGAGTAAGTTGAAAGGAAAAATTCTCATTTGCAGAGCTAAGTATAAAGAACTTTGTTAACCAGAAGGCTTGGCGCCCATAGCACAGTGGTTACAGTGCAGGCCAAATGCCACAAAGGTGGTGGGTTCAAACCCAGCCCGCACCAGCTGGCCAACAATTAAAAAAAAAAAAAGCTGGGTGTTGTGGCAGGCGCCTGTAGTCCCAGTTACTTGGGAGGCTGAAGCAAGAGAATCACATAAGCCCAAGAGTTTGAGGTTGTTGTGAGCTGTGACACTAAGGCACTCTACCCAGGGCAATAGCTTAAGATTCTGTCTCAAAGAAAAACATGAATAAGAAATGACTGAAAATATCATCAAGGATAATGCCTCTCTTCCAGCATTCACTATTCAGATTTTCAGGTGCATTCATGCATAAAATATAAGGTATAAAAATGCTAAAGAGTGGGCTTGGCGCCTATAGCTCAACTGGCTAAGGCGCCAGCCACGTACACCTAAGGTGGTGGGTTCGAATCCCCAGCCCGGACCCACCAAACAACAATGACAGCTACAACCAAAAAATAGCCAGGTGTTGTGGAGGGCGCCTGTGGTCCCAGCTACTTGGGAGGTGGAGGCAAGAGACTCGCTTGAGCCCAGGAGTTGGAGTTTGCTGTGAGCTGTAATGCCACTGCACTCTACCCAGGGGGACAGCTTGAGGCTCTGTCTCAAAAAAGAAAAAAAAATGCTAAAGAGTGATTGATGACTTTTAAGTTTGCAAAGAAAACCATTTTTAAGGCATGTTTTATGAGTGCGGCATTATAGCTAATGTTTATAAAAATAACTTTTGTAGTTTTGCTTTTATGACCATTATTAAGAAATGAAATGGAGGGCGGCATCTGTGGCTCAGTGAGTAGGGCACTGGCCCATATACCAAGGGTGGCAAGTTCAAACCCAGCCGGACAAACTACGACAAAAAATAGCCAGGTGTTGTGGCAGGCGCCTGTAGTCCCAGCTACTCAGGAGGCTGAGGCAAGAGAATCGCCTAAGCCCAAGGGCTGGAGGTTGCTGTGAGCTATGACACCACGGCACTCTACTAAGGGTGACAGAATGAGACTCTGTCTCTTAAAAAAAAAAAAAAGAAAGAAAGAAAAAAAAAGAAATGAAATGGAATCCAAGAAATTTACCTTAATTTAACTGTTGTTCAGAGGCAATAATATACTAAACCTGTCAGTATCATAAAATTATCTAAAAGCAAGTAAAATCACATTCTCATCGGTGCCACTCTTATGTAAACTATTCAAATACATGGCCACAGATACAATTAAGAACAGAATAGAGGTTATCCTCTGTTTTTGAAATTCTGCATTAGTTTTTTTTTCAGAGACCATAAAAAAAGATATTTCATAAAAATTTTCCTTTAATCTTGATGCAATGAAATAAAGCCAATAATTTAGACATTCACACACAGCTATTGTTAAATAATACTGTAGAACCTTGAACGAGATCGTGAATGGGTTCTTGATCTTGAGCGAACCGCCACTTTCTTAGCTTCCTGCTCAAAGATCTCCTCTTCCACTCCTTCTTGCCCTTCATCTATATCCATATCCTTGAAAGTCAAAAGAATAGGAAACAAACAAAAAGTCTGGCTGAGATTCAGTTATATGTTGACAATTCTGCCTTTAAAAAACAGGCATTTACAATAGAGTGTTAATCGCGTAGTGTAAGTAAAAGTAGAGTATTTTAAGTACAGGGAAAAATACATTCAAGACACTGCCATTATTTAGTATTTTACGATCTAACTAATTTTAAATTATTTTTATGACTCATAAAAAAGCATTTACTTTTTACCTGTTGTTGAATGTCTATGGTATCATCCAAACTAACTTCAGGTTCAAGAAAATGCTGCTGACTGCTCCCTTGAGATGGTGAAGCTGAATGCTCTGACCCAAATGTTCCTTCTTGACTATCCTGAGGAGTGGCCTATGGACAACATTACAAGCACACAACATGGGGAGATAATTTTATTATTAATGGAAATCTAAACACAGCAAGCATCACAATTACACTTAAAAAAGAACCTAGTATATAAAGAAACTCTATGTTGAACTACTTATAATCAAATCTAAAGTTGTATTTTCCTATATATCAAACTTTACCTAAAAGCAGGAAATAGCTCCATAAAAAGTGGAGATTATACTATTATGATAGTATGATCAAGTAGATCTTTCAGGGAATTTCTAATTGTGGAAAATATAAGCTATAGAGGATTAATAAACAGATAATAAATGGCATATGATGGTACTAAGTTAAAAGAATCTATAATTTCACTGACAATCAGCACTAATAAAGATGGTACAAAAGTCCAATAAAGTATTCTGTATCAAAAAAAATTATAGTCACATATTACATGTATAAAGGCAAAACAAAGTTCAACGTCCGTACTGAAATGACTGACCTAGTCATTCTCAACTTGAGCCTTTCTCAATTTCCTTCAAGAAGAATTCACAAAATAATAACAGGAAATACTTTCAGATACGTAAAACATTTCAGAAATTCTAATAAAATTTAGGCAATGAAGCCTAATCATAGTAACATTTTAAATTTAAACATCTCTCCCAAAACAGTCATAGTAACTTGATATGATTACAATGCTTACTTAATACTAAACAGTTTAGCAAACCTGATTAGCAACTTTATATACAAACAATCCTCAGTATACATGGGGTACTGCTTCCAGAACACCAGCAAGGACACCAAAAATGCAGATGCTCAAGTGCCTTACATAAATGACGTGGTATGCACATCCTCCCATATACCGTATCATCAGTGGTCCCTAAATATTTCTGGCACCAGGGACAGGTGTCATGGAAGACAGTTTTTCCACAGACAGCATTGGAGAATATGATTTAAACACATCACATCTCCACCTCAGAGCAGGCATTTGATTCTCGAAAGCGTGCAACCTAGATCCCTCACGTGCACAGTTAACAGCAGAATTCGCACTCCTGTGAGAGTGAATGCTGCCCCTGATCTGACAGATGCAGGGCTCAGGGTGTGATGGGAACAACGATTTGTAAAAAGCCTGCTCACTCAGGGCTCAGGGTGTGATGGGAACAACGGGGAGCAGCTGTAAACGCAGATAAAGCCTGCTCACTCAGGGCTCACTTCTTGCTGTGGGACCCGGTTCCTAACAGGCCACAGACCAGTACCATCCACAGCCTGGGAGCTGAGGAATCACGTCTATACTTTAGACAGAAATAGTGGTGGGTAAAAGCTAAACAGATAAGAAAATACTCATCTGTTAAGACCAAAGAAAAAAATAAACCACTCCACAGAAATGCCACTTATAGACTATAGACAGCAATGACTCTAACGACCACAAGATGGGGTTAAAAACCTTTTGTGGCTGCTGCTGTTCCAAGAGCTGCTGTCTGAGGTGTTCAAGGTTTTGCTGTTGTAGCTGTTCTGCTATCTGATGAAAAATAGAATTGTTCACAGACTCTGAAACATGAGAACTAAAAGGAAAAACAGGTAGAAATATATTTTAATATTTACTAAAGACTGGAAAATAAATTTTAGTACTCAAAGCAAACAAAAAATACCAATTTAATAAAACATACTCTAATACAATGTTTGGTTTTGAAATTTTAATGCCAAAAGTGAACTATTCAGAATATTAATACATTATTCTTCAATAGTGTTTCAATAGATGGGTAACATGTATGAGATGCTCTGTTAAAGGCCTAACATTACGGTCTCTTGGTATTAAGTACATATAAATTAGTGCTTTTCATTAGTGCATTTTAAGAATATCTCAATAAAACACATAAAAAGTTTAAAATATTTAAAATCATTGCCACTTTAACTCCTTCCCTAACTGCACAGTGAGAAAAAAACAGTCCCGCACTCTACAATTGTAAATGACCATAAACTTTATAAGATTAATATGCTTCCTTTAGAAAAGCATATACATTATAAGGTATATTAACAAAGATAGACAGTATTTAGATTAAGAGGAAATAATTTAACTATACTCTGGAAAATTCACCCCTGGAATTCTGGGACAAATTCAAGGACAAATGTGAACAAAAAAGAGGGCATCCCAAAATGGGCAACCAGGATGGTAAGAGGTCTTGAAACAGCTGGAAAACAGTGCACCTCCCTCGGAGCAAATAAACCTAAGGAAAAGGTACATCGCAAAAGATAATGGAATGAATTTGTTTCCGAGCTTCAGAAAGCAAAACTTGGATCAATGTGTAAAAAAAAAAAAAACATATAGTATTATTTAACTTCCCATCACAGAACGGGTTAAAACAGATAAATAACCCTATTCGGACTGTCAGATTCTTACATTGTTTAGGAAACTGATCTGCATGATCTCATATGCTTTTTCCAACTTTATAAATCATAACTAAACGATTAATATTCGTTTTTAATTTTGTCAGAGAATCTTACCAAAATGATATATTTGTATTTAGTATGTTCTACAATGGTTTTTATATATTGCCCCCCAAAATATAAAGTTACCACTGTTTGAAACAAGAGTACAAGGGACCTTAATCATCCATACTCCCTCTTTCATTCTCCCATCTTCCAGACCTCACAACCCCTCAACATCCTCCTCCTACAGGTCCTTCCACATACCTTCACAGAACCTAAAGCTGTACAGAATTATTTAGGGGGAAAATCACTATTTAAATAAAAACATACAATCTATTTCTTTAAAAACAAAATCTCTGTAATTCCAACCCTTACTTCGGGTTAGCACAGCATGTCCCCAGAATTCGTAAACTTCCTAAAAGTGGGCTTTATCACTAGAAGTTTCATTGCCAAAATCAAAAATATTCTTACAATTAAATTAAATAAGTCAAAGTCTAATAGAGATATAGAATTACCATTATTTATCAATTTTCCTATATGTAACCTTATATACCCCAACTGTTTATAAAGATCTGAGAAGCAGCAAATAATACAGGGAGGCAGCAAGACATCTCTACCAACCTGCTATCATGTTAGAGCCCAGCAGTTTGAATAACCCCAACCTATCCAAAGTAGTTCAGATGGCAATATTCCTCCCAACATTTACAAAAACAACCCAGAAAAATAATGACCCCAAAACCCACTATGGCTATAAAGAAAAACATAATTCTTACAGTTGAGAAGTTGGAATTTCCTTTTTAGGTTCTTCACTATGCTCAGAATCTTCCCCAAAATCAAACCTATCCATCAACTTCTGGGGTAAGGGCAAAGGGAAAGAGAGAGACAAATCAAAAAGTACTTCACACAAATACAAGTTATATTTACTTTAAATGTTTGTAATATCACATTAATTTGTCCCCTATCATTTAATATATAAATGTTTTATATTATATTATTACAGAGTAAAAAATTTTGAGTGGTTAACGCACTTTGAAATATATTACCATAACAAAACAAATTATGGTAGAGATAGGCAGGATAAACATTAATATTCTAATTTTACAGAAGACTAAGGATTAAAATAATTATTTTCCCCATGGTAATACAATTTGATAAAATATCTAAAATCATAATCAATGGATCTATTTCTAGTATGTTTCTCATTTTGGAATAATTCCACTACTCTTCTGAATTTAAAGGTTCTTTTGTGTGTGTGTGTGTGTGTCAATTTAAAGGCTCTTTATGTGGTCTAGCTATTTAGAGTTTAGACTTGGAATCTGCTGGCCAAAAAAGTCAAATAAGAATCTAATAAATCAGTATTTATTTTCCTATAAAAATAACAGTAGAGATGTAAAAATATGGACATCACTTCCAGTACTGATATTCCCATAATTAACAAGCATACTTAGGGTCATATGAATTATACCATGAAAGATTTTAAGCTTTAAAAACATTATCTTCTATAGTTAGATCTCACACATGATAGTATACTGACAAGCTAAGGTGAAGCTTCCCTTTGAACTTTCACATATTGAACAAATTTTAACTTTTAGCAGGATAAAATTACAGAACACAGAATATCACAATAAATAAAACGATGGTATCCATGAAAAAAATTAGACAAGTTCAGAAAATAATCACTCGCCTCAATGGAGACAAGATTTTATTGACCAGTTATCTTGAGGCAAAAGAAAGAATCTTAAATGTTCCAAGAGGCATTTTTAAATTATTTGATTTCCTCCATTGTAAAATTTACAATGTTTTCCACAGTACAATGGATATTAAAATGATCTATGATAAAATGTTATTTATACAATTAGAATGCACATGAAAGTACGTGACATTTAATAATTCAAATAGAACAAATTTAATGTTTAATTTCTACCTTGTTAAAAGAGACTCCTTGGTCTAAGGGAGTAAGAGTGTTGGCGGCTGCAGCTGCAGCTGTGAGCTGTGCTGTAAGAGCCTGCAACTGAACCACAAGGCCAGCATCCAGGGCCTGAAGAATGGAAGGCTGGGGCTTCTGCTGTTGTATTTGCAAAGTTTGTATTAACTGCTGAAGCTGGAAAAGAAAAAAAATATTACAACAAGTGTTGGGTTTTGTCTGTAAGAGTGCCTATGTAGATGTTTAGTCAATAAAACTAATCACTCTACACACTCTTTGGTGATCAAAAAAAACAACATGCTAACTTAAAACCTAAGTTCATTTTATTTTTAAGCTTTTTTGTGAACCATATATAACACAGTTCTTAATAAGTCTGTCTTTTGAAAAGTCAGCAAACGTTAAAATAAAATGATCATATGACAAAGCAGATAAAGAATCAATTTTTCTCACTAAACTTGTCCCTATTCAATTAACTCCATAAAGAAACAGCACTGAAAACAGTAGCATCTTTTGCTATCAAATTTACCATCTCAAGGACATTTCCTCAAATGTGAAGAACAATTAAGAAATCTGTTTCTTAGAGTGTAATACACTGTGTCATCTAGAGTTGAAAGCAACCTTGGTTCCCACTATCCACCCCTCTTTAAAAAAAGATAAAAACAGTGAGATCTTTCAGAGATTCCAAAACCCTACTTACACTCCAGATGTAATTGACAATAATCAAGTCCTAATTCTAAATTAAATCCCAAAATTAACAGTTTAGAAGAATAACCTAGAAAGAGCAAAGCTGTTGATAAGCAAAACGTCTGTACTGTTTACTTCAACTTCCAGCAGAAAGCACAAATACCATGAAAGATGATTGTAAATAAAATAGAGTAATTAACCATCTACTAGTTTCCACCAAATGACTGATATGGCAGCAAAGAAAAAATAAAAATGTATGATGGCTAAGTTACTGCACTCAGGAAACTCCAAAACAACTAAATCACTATAAATATGGAAAGCAGGGAAGGAGAAAGGGAGGACTAAAAGGGAGAGAAGGAAATACTGCATTTCTCCTTTAAATATCTTAACTGCTCCTTGTGACACTTCCATTCAGTTTCCCAACTGTCTCAAAAATGTACAGACTACATTCAATCTAAGACTATATTTTGAACTATTTCCCTTATTTTAGGTTTAGAATGGTCTCATGTCTTCAGAGAGTACTCAACCTTACTGTTGTTTTTTAGTCATTACTTCCCTTCCAAAATCATTATTACCAAAAAAAAGACATTCCCTGTCTCTAGACTTCTCTCTTCTCCAATTCATGTGAAGTACCCTTCAGATCATGACTTCAACATAAAACTCCCTGGCAATTTTCCATTACTCAGTAAATGAATCCTTTACTTTTCAACCCAACATTTACAGCATTCACAACGCAGGTCTCATTTAAGTCTGCCATTCCAACTTTGTTATTAACAACTTAATTAGATTATCTTTTCCTCCAAATAACTCCAAAAAATATTTTGTTTTATTACTAGGCTTCTGTATTACTATTCATTCATTCCACAAAAATATATTCGACTATATAATTATTACTGAAACCTACAAACTAGAAATATAGCAGTAAAGAAAACAAAAATCCTTGCCCTAGTATAGCATTTATTCTAACAGGAAAAAAAAAACCAAGTAAATTATATAACATAATAGAAAACAGTAAGTGCTAAGGAATGAAATAAGGTAGATGAGAAAGAAAGGAAGAATAGAGAAGATACCCTATGGAGTATATTCGATAGGTAAGAGTATACAATTTTAAACAACAGTTACCGAAGGTGTTAAACAAACAACAGTTACTAAATAAGGTGTTAAACAAAAATTTACAAGAAGTTGAAATCATGTGAATATGATGGTGGGTTTTTAGTATAGAAAACATCAAGTGCAAAGATGTCAGGGCAAGATTATACATAGTATATGAAAAGAACAGCAGAAAAATCAATGTGGTTTAGGTGGAAGCCACAGGAGGAAAGAGTTGAGGAAATGAAACAAGTAACAATATAAACAGGGGCGAGGTATACAGGGGACAACATGAGTGTACAAAATGCTCATGATTAGTTTAGAGCAGTGGTTCTCAACCTTCCTAATGCTGCGGCCCTTTAATACAGTTCCTGTGGGTCATAACCCACAGGTTGAGAACCGCTGGTTTAGAGCAACGTATAGATCAGCTAGTCTGTCTACATAGCTCACCTTAGCATGTCTTTCTTACCTATCCTTAAAAAAACAAATTATCACTAACAGAATTTTCCCTGAACCAATTATTCAAGCTAAATCATTATCTCTACTTCTGAATTTTCAAAGCCCTTTCATTACTCCCATAATTCTTTTTTATTTCTCTTTATTTTTAAGAGACAGGGTCTTGTGCTGTTGCTCAGACTGGAGTATAGCAGGGTTTGATCCTAGCTTGCTACAGCCTTGAACTCCTGGATTCATGCATTCTTCTCAGCTCAGCCTCACAGGACTATAGGTATATGTGCTCACCTCGCCCAACTGGTTTTTAAATTTATTTCAGAGATGGAGTCGTACTATATTGCCCAGGCCGGTCTCAAACTCATGACCTCAAACAATCCTCCTACACCAGCCTCCCAGCATACTGGGATAGATAACAAAGCATTAGTCAACCACTCTGGTACTCCTATGAGTCTTTTAAATTTTTAATTCAGATTACATTTATGCATTCCAGCAAACAGTGCCTATTAAATGGTAGGCAGTGGTTCACAACCTTCCTAATGCGCAATCTATTTTCAATGTTAAAAAGGGGTCACGACCCACAAGTTGAGAACCGCTGTGCTAGGGTTTTAATTTTAAACTCTAGGGGCTATTTTTTCTTTATTTTGTATACCTCAGCAGTAAGTACAGGGCCTCAAACATTGTTGGTCAGTAAATGTTTGCTGAAGGTTGAAGGAAAAAAAGTACCAATGAAGTGACACAATACCACTGGGCTACAGAGAAAAACAAGCTCTAAAAAAGTTTAATTTGATTTGAATAACGAAAAGACAGTGTGAGATAGAAGATTAAGTGGAAAAGCAGACAATAAAAGGGGCTCAGTACCTAGAGCTCAGCAGCTCAGGCACCAGCCACATATACCAAAGCTGGTGGGTTCAAACCCAGCCCCAGCCTGCCAAACAACAATGACAACTACAAAAAAATAGCTGGGTGTTGTAGCAGGTGCCTGTAGTCCCAGCTACTTGGGAGGCTGAGGCAAGAGAATTGCTTAAGGCCAACAGTTTGAGGTTGCTGTGAGCTGTGATGCCATCACACTCTACTGAGGGTGACATAGTGAGCCTTTGTCTCAAAATAAATAAATAAATAAAAGTAAAAGGGAGAGCAACAGGACAAAGAAAAACAAATCTATGAATCTCTGTGATACAATAAAAACAATGGTAAAAAAGAAACAGGTTACAGTGAGAATAGAACTTTAAAAGCCATGAAGTTGGATTTTATTTTATTTACAACATGCAATTACTTCACATTCTCAGCATGTAAGACATATAAGACTATTTTTAAAGATTATCTTACAAAGAAATAAAATGACGTATCAGAAAGGAAAAAGAAGCAAAGTGAGCAAATGTTATTTCTAAGATTACATCAATAGTCCAAAAGTAAAGGATAACTAGGGTAGTAACAAAAAAAAAATAAAAAAGAGCAAGAATTCCAGTAAACATAAATCCAAAAAGAGCAAAAATGTAGCACACAATCAGATGTGCATGCCAAAGTTTAAGTTTTAAAAAATTATGTACAATATAAAAAAATTAACAAAATGGATGGGTTTTAATCATAAAATCTTTACTAAAGCCTATTTAGAAAAGTTAGAATATGGGGCGGTGCCTGTGGCTCAAAAGGATAGGGCACTGGCCCCATATGCCAGAAGTGGTGGGTTCAAACCCAGCCCTGGCCAAAAGAAAAAACAAAAAGGAAAAAAAGAAAAGTTAGAATAAACAGATGAAAATACTGAGGAAAGAATTTGAAACTTAAAACAAAATGATCTCCCAAAACACACCAGACCGTGGACAGTTTTTGATTAAATTCATCCAAAACTTCCAAGGTATGCAAAGTAGTTAAGTTGTACCACACAGAATATAAAAAAGGTAAACATTTCTGAACTGATCTCACAAAGCCAGAAGGCCAGAAAAAACCCTAATTTATAGAGACTCATCGCGCTTCATAAAATAGTGGCAAACAGAAAACTAATTGCAAAAGAAAGAGTTTACATTTCTGCCAAGCATGGTGGCTCAACACCTATAAACCTCGCACTCTCAGAGGCCGAACTGGGAGGATCCCTGGAGCTCAGGAGTTGGAGAACACCCTAAGCAAGAACAAGACCTTGTCTCTACTAAAAAAGAGAAAAATTTGCTGGGCCTTGTGGTAGGTGCCTATAGTCCAGCTACCCAGGATGATGAGGCAGGAGGATTGCTTAAACCTGAGAGTTGGAGGTTGCTGTGAAGTAGGTAAGGCTAGTACCACTGCACGCTAGCCTAGAGTAACAGAGTGAGACTCGATCTCAAAAAAGTTACATTTAGAAACAAAATATTATAGAATATTTAATTGTGCTGCTTCAGAAAATCATGATTGTGTTTATGTGTGTACAGAATTACAACGATGAATCATTATGAGAGAGTCCAGTCATCTAACTCACTACATTCCTTGATTAAATAAAAGAAACCATACTATTATCTACACTGATGAAACTTTAAATCAAATGCCAGTAAAAACATTATCATCTAAAAAAATAATATGCCCTAATTAAGAACATGTATCTCAAAACAAAACCAACTTGATACTGGAAAACAAAAGAAACATTTCTATTTGAATCTGAAAAAAGATAGAATTTGTGCTATTACTACGTCTGTTAAAAACCATCTGGAACTTAAAGCTGGAGCAATAAAATAAGAAAAATAAATATATTGCAAGTATTTATTTATTTATTTATTTTGAGACAGAGTCTCACTCTATCACCCTTGGTAGTGTGCTATGCAGTCACAGTTCACAGCAACCTTCAACTCCTGGACTTAGGCAATTCTCTCAGCCTCCTGAGTAGCTGGGACTACAGGCACCCGCCACAATGCCTGGCTATTTTTTGTTGCAGTTTGGCAGGGGCCAGGCTTGAATCCCCCATCCTTGGTAGATGGGGCCAGTGCCCTACCCACTGAGCCACAGGCACCGCCCTGTTTTTTTTTGAGACAAAGTCTCACTATGTCACCCTCAATAGAGTGCCATGGCGTCACAGCTCACAGCAACCTCAAACTCTCAGGCTTAAGCAATTCTCTTGCCTCAGCTTCCCAACCAGCTGAGATGACAGGTGCCCGCCACTACGCTCTGCCATTTTTTTGTTGCAGTTTTTTTTTTTTTTTTTTTGGAGACAGAGCCTCAGGCTATTCTCCTGGGTAGAATGCTGTGGCATCACAGCTCACAGCAACCTCCAACTCCTGGGCTCAAGCGAGTCTCAGGAGCTCAGCCTCCAAGTAGCTGGGACCACAGGCACCTGCCACAGCACCTGGCTATTTTTTGGTTGCAGCCATCATTGTTGTTTGGTGAGCTGGGCTAGATTCAAACCCGCCACCTTAGGTGTATGTGGCTGGTGCCTTAGCCACTTGAGCCACAGGCGCTGAGCCTTTGTTGCAGTTTTTTAGCTGGCCCAGGCCAGGCTCCACCCCGCCACCCTGGGTGTATGTGGCTGGCGCAGTAACCACTGAGGTACAGGCACTGAGCCTACTGCAAGTATTTAAATTGAGGATAAAGAATTACCATTGTTCGCAAAAATATAATTTAACAGAAAAATGAAAGAAAATCAACTGAAAATTAAGAGCAATTAGGCAGGCATTTGCTATAAAATCTATTGAAATGCATTCATAGAAAAATATAAATGTTAAAAAACTAATTTAAAAAGGTACAAAGCCTAACTAAGAAACATAAAAAGACATGAATAGTTATGGGCGCCAGCCATATGAACCAGGGCTGGTGGGTTCAAATCTGGCTTAGGCCTGCTAAATAACGACAACAAAAAAACAGTCAGATGTTGTGGCAGGCGCCTGTAGTCCCAGCTACCTGGGAAGCTAAGGCAAGGGAATCATTTAAGCCCAAGAGTTTGAGGCTGCTGTGAGCTGTGTCACCACAGTATTCTACCCGTGGCAACACAGTGAGATTCTGTCTCAAAAAAAAAAAAACAAAAAAAAAAAGATATGAGTAAAAGTGTATGTAAGGGCAACGGAGTAACGAGACCCTGTGAACACATCCCCCTTTCCCACCTGTACTCCGTATGCTGTAGTCACAGAAGCCTTCGTTCCATTCCTACAACAGCCACACTGCTCACCACCTCAAGATGTCTACACTTAACATTCTCTCTGCTTCCTTATCTACCCTGCCATGACTAGTTCCATTTCAAGTCTCAATTCAAATGTCACTTCCTCAAAGACACCTCCTCTTGGATGCCCTAATTCTGACTCCACCCCCCAAACCAGTCACTCTACAGCAGTGGTTCTCAGCCCTTGCTCAATGGGCTAAGGCGCCAGCCACGTACACCTAAGGTGGCGAGTTCGAATCCCCAGCCCGGACCCGCCAAACAACAATGATGGCTGCAACCAAAAAATAGCCGGGTGTTGTGGTGGGCGCCTGTGGTCCCAGCTACTTGGGAGGCGGAGGCAAGAGACTCGCTTGAGCCCGGGAGTTGGAGGTTGCTGTGAGCTGTAATGCCACGGCACTCTACCCAAGGGGACAGCTTGAGGCTCTGTCTCAAAAAAAAAAAAAACAAAAAAACACGGTTCCTGTGGGTTGCAAACCACAGGTTGGGAACCACTTCTCTACAGATTTACCCTTTCTAAAGGTCATATATTACTATCTAAAGTAATTTTGTCATATATTTTTATTGTCTATGTCCCCTAAAACAGGAAGAAGTCATCTTCAAGATAGGAGACCATTCTGTCTTATTATTGGTGTGCAATACCACATAAATGAATGTTTGGCACAAATTATGTGCTAACTCAGTATTTTGGTATAGAATACATTTTTATATAATCTTTACTGACATTAAGTGTTCACAATGCATCACTAAGTGACAAAAACAAGCTACAAATTAGTTCTAGATATGATCCCATTTTTATAAAGTAAATTGCTCACCTGCTGTCCTTGAGGACTTTGTAAGATCTGAGCCACTGCTGCAAGCGTATCTGTATTTGTTATCTGAGATACCCATGGATCAGGTAAGCCTTGGACCACATTGGCTGGAGTAACAGGTGTCACTGGAGTTCCTTTTAAAAAGGACATCACAACCACCAAATAAATATTTAAGTAAATAAGTAAGACTTTAGAAGGTGGAGAGATTTGTTCTTTTACTTTTATAAAATATACAAATTTATATGAAGTTTTTATCCTTTACTGTCTCCATTTTGAAAACTCAATTAAAATCTTTTATCAAATTAGGTAGCTTAAAACAAAACAAACAAGCCCAAAGAATCTGTCTGTACTTGTCCTGAATTAACTAAACTACCACAGTAGTCCCCCCTCCCTTATTCTTAGGGGATACATGCTAAGACCTCCAATAGATGCCTGAAACTGCTATTAGTATCAAATCCCATATGTGTATGTTTTTTACTTGTATGTATGTTACATACCTATGATAAAAGTTTAATTTATAAATTAGGCATAGTAAGAGATCAACAATAACTAATTATAAAATAGAAAAATTATAACTATGTTGTAAAAAAGATATGCAAATGTAATCTCTCTCTCTCTCAAATCCTATCCTGTAGTCACCTATTTTTGGACTGTGTTTGACCATGTGTAACTGAAATCACAGAAAGCAAAACTGTGGATATGGGGGACTACTGACTTTAAAATCAGAACATATAACATAGAACCTTTTTTGTTCATATGTATCTTCAAATTACATTTTCTTTAATTTATCTAATGCTGGAATAATTCTCCTGCACTGTAAATAATGTGTCGTGTGAACAATCTTCTGACAGTATGAGCAGACTATTCCAACCACAAATCTCTATGAAAGCAACATACCTGGAGTATTGCTCATCGCAGCAGTAGTGCTGGCCAAAACAGGGGTGACGACTGGAGGAGGAATCCCCGCTGCCATGTCCAAAAGAGGCTGAATAATCTCGCTCTTAAATACATTATTCTTCTGCCATAAATTTAATACTCTCACTATTTTACTCTAGAGGGAAAAAAAAAACTGACATTTTGTATTTTGCTTTCAGAACCTCAGCAAAGCCATTTTCAGGGGCTATTTGGGAATTGAATGGAAGGAGAGATTAAAACACTTCCATGTTACTTTATGTACCTGAACTATGTTTCCTATCATTTTGCATTTGCTAACTGTAACTCTCTTGGGAAAAAAAAATTCTGACATACAAGATAAATCAAAGATACATTTAGCTAAAGACAAAGATGACAACCAGGCTTCCCCTTCTGTGCCAGTTCTAATGAGATAGGTGGCTCAGTTCTGATGAGCTGAGTGGCATGACTGGCTGGAGAACTATCTTGAGGATTCTAAGGCAGAGACAGAATTCATCTCTGTACTACTAAAGTTGCATTTCTAGTTGATTTTAACTGTGTCTCATATAATGGCTACCTTTTGTACAAATAAGTCATTTTAGGACAAAGTCCTTACCTAATGTGACTTTTAAAAATTTCATTTTACAAACTACTTTAGGGAAGGGCATTTTGTCCTGTAAGAATTAACCAAAGGCTCTGCACAGTGGTTATGGCATTGGCCACATGCACCAAGGGTGGCGGGTTCAAACCTGCCCGGGCCAGCCTAACAACAATGACAACTGCAATAAAAAAAATAGCTGGGCATTGTGGCAGGTGCCTGTAGTCCCAGCTACTTGGGAGGCTAAGGCAAGACCATCTCTTAAGCCCAAGAGTTTGCGGTTGCTGTGAGCTGTGACACCACAGCACTCTACCAAGGGTGACAAGGTGAGAGACTGTTTCAAAAAAAAAGAATTAACCAAATTACTTTCTAAGCATCTTGCCATAAAATTCCATACTGGCACTTTAAACCAGAGATGGACAACTCCATTACAGCACATCCATCTCTGCTCTCTTCATTGACTTTTTCATTATTCTTTCCTACTGCCTTCTCTTCTGCTTCAGAGTATCAGTGCCAGACTGGCATTACTTAATCTGGCTCTCAGAATGATAATACTCTACATTATTTCATTTCATATAATAATTTGAGTCCTTTACCATTCTGTAAAGGGAAAAAACCAAAAAACTTGCTATTACTGGCAAGCAGACTTGCCATTGCTGAATCATCTTGATGCCTTTCTTATTTTGATAACAGGCCTTTCCTTGAACTGCAGCACTGCATCCAATTTACCCGACTAAGAAGTCTCAAACATGTCTAACCCAGCTCCCACTCCAATCTTTTTATCACCAAGTATATCAATTATTTGTCGTAGTCTCACCCTTTCTGTAGTCTCACTCTTTCTGAATATTACTTAAATATTCAGAATACTCTATTTTCAATAAGCTTCCAGTCTGCCATATAATACACGTATTATGTAGATGCTATAACAATTGATGAAATATACACTATCTATATAACCCTTGGTCTTAGGCTATGTCAATAAATTTCAAAAAATAATATAAACTTCATTTTGAGTGTCCTCATTTATAAAATGAGACTACATACAGAAGAACCTTTTTCTCAATCTCAAACTGTACCAAACTGTTTAGACTGGCTAGTATTCTGAATGTTTTAACCATGTGCAAATTTTGAGTCTCTTAGGACAGACACTTTATCTTATTTATTAGTTATAGCTCTTTTAATAGCAACAATATAAAGTACTTATATTTAATAACTTATATCCTAAGTCTTGGTCCAAAAGAGATTTCATACGAAATTTTATTTAGTTGTGAAATTCTGTTTAATCACACTGTTGCCTAGCTCTTCTGTTAAATTCTGTTTATTATAAACTTGAAAGGACTGGGTATTAGTGACTTCTATTTCTTTGATCATTCTAAAATCTAATAACATAATTAGCTGTATTTAGAGAGAACATGATAACTATGAAAATCCCTATTTAAATGTCTCGCTTGGTTGTACTGAAAGTTTTATAGATCCTGAATGCTTCAGACTTATAGCAGAGAGATATGCCCAACTGAGAACAATGTCTCAAGGTATCCACAGTATTTTGTAAAAAAAAAAAAGATTTGGTCCATCTATTATATCTTGCTTCTTGAAACAGAAACATTTCACACAGAATACATACTTTAATAATAGAAATAGTATCCTGAACTCATACTGCTAGTAGCAAAAGCAGAAAGATCACATAACTATTTTGTTGGAACTGCTACCAATTAGATTCACAACTATTTAACACACAAAAAGTTCTGTAAACAAGCACTGAATACAACTATTACTACCGTGATGCTGCTTACTCCATTAGGGGAAAAAAAAAATTAAATGACAGAGGCTAAAATTAAATATAAAAGAGCATTCTATTAAATATATATTTTATAAAGTAAAATTGCCATTTTCAGAATTAAGGTCTAGCTCATCTTTAAATTCCCCATTATATTACAGTGATATACTTTTAAATTATGGCCAACCTACACTAAAGTACAAATTATTTATTTCAAATAAAGCGTAAGATTACCCAAAGAATGCTTCATACCTTCTGATATGACTATTTCTCTTTTTTAAAATGTAGGCACTTAAAGAGTGCTTTCTATTCTTTTGCTTTATATAAAAATCATTCCATTTCCAAGGTACTCTTCATGCAGTTCAAAATTGACCAGTATCTAACAACTATCATTCTATACATTATATTTGGATATTATATCCAAATAATGCCTCTCATTTATAACCGAGATTACAGTATTAATGTAACACATATTCTTTTCCTCTTCTGGTTTAAAGAAAAAAAAAAGGCTCCATTCTATAAATTCTATTATAAATGAGAAGAAATTTACAATTTAAGAGATTTATTCACTGTAACTGACAAAAATCTGAGACTGAACTAGTGAAATATCTAAATCAAGGTGTTTAACGTAACCTTAAAAATGTTTATGTAAAATTTCAAATAAACAAGTTATTTCAGGTGGCATTCTAAGGTATCTATTTTGAAAATCAATTAAGACCATCACTGAAATAAGAAGCATTCTTTTTACCTGCCAGAATTATCAAAACAGCCAAGTAATTAAGCACAAATACTTTTTATCTCAAGATGTATATCCAAGAATAGTTCACCAAAAATATATCATAATAAATATATCTATATTTTATAATATTCTTTTTCTGATTCAAGACTTCATAATAGTTATTAAAAATAGTTAAGTACCTAATCTTGTTATACTTGAATATATACAAGTTCAAGTCAAATAATAACAATTCTGAATTAGTTGTGTGTGAGAATATGTAAGTTTTTAGTAAAATTCCAAAAACTCACTGTAGCAGTTTCTTTAACATCAATTGCTTCAATAAATTAAACAGTAGGAAAATCAGCTCTATCTTTCTATTCTGTTTAAGAAAAATTCTAATAACAAAAAAAGAACACGGATATCTTAACCATTAAACATTCAAATTTATAATAACTTAAGAGTAAATGGTAACACAGAGCCATACACAGCCATGTGTTGCTTAACAATGGGCATACGTTCCGAGAAATGCATTAAGTGACTTTCTCATCAAGAGTTATCACAAGAGTATATATCTGCAAACCGAGATAGGACAGCCCACCTGACGCTATAGGATATAGCCTACTGCTCCTAGGCTACAAACATGTACATCATGTCACTGGACTGAATACTGTAGGTAACTGCAACAAAATGACACTTGTGTATCTAAACAAAGAACCAGCAGTGTACCTATGTCCTCAGCTACTGAAGGAAACTTATGTGCCATCTGACTGTATTTAGATAATCTAAAGAAGGTAGTGTACTGCCTTTAAAAAATAAATAGTATCATACCTTGTCATCCCCAGGGCAACGATACAAATTCTGGAAAGTGCTAATGATGTTATTACTAAATCTGGGTGCAAACACATCCTTTTCTTGACCAAACTGATGTCGGGATTGTCGCACAATGGAGTCAATGACATAAAGTCCAGGTACCTTGTATTCTGGTTTACACTGATGAAAAAAAGGCAAAGAGTGAGAATGGAAGGAAATGATAGAAAAAAATCATCATAAATCCCACATAAATATAAAAACACAGTCTATGCTGAGGTAATGAGTATTCAGACATTGACTATTCCACACCATCCACCAGTCTGGAATGGCATTTTAAATAATCTATTCTGGCTACTTATTCACATTAGCTGCCAGTCACCTAAATTCTAAAATAGTACTGCATAACTTGATTCAATGACAAAAAAAATTATAAGTACTTTATAATTTTTAATAATTGTTTAATGATCTTGAAATACTACATGGAAGAAAGAAGCAGACTCAGGAAGAAGGGAGCTAGGAAAAGCACTGCCGACAGGCCTTCGGAGACCTACCAGAAAGGTCTCCACTAATGAAGGTGAAGAGGTCTCCACTCTGCACTAATGAAAAGAACAAATACCAAATGGCAAAATCACAACATTCTAAATATACCAAGAGCAAAGTTTTAATTTTTTCTTAAGGAGAGATTAAGACACTACCACTTTAATTCTGGTAATCTATCCTATGAAAACAATTTTCAGTTACTTCACTGTCGATGTTTCTCAAACACCTTAACAATTAACGGTTTTTGAGAAATATGAAAGTTCCCTACGTTTTTACCACAGGCTTTGCCAGCCTAGATAGTGAGCTGGGCACGATGAAAAATCCTTTCACTATCAAGAGCCCGACTCCTACTTGTGTCCATACGCAGAAGCTTAAGAAAACCTGCTTTCCAAATACATGTTGATTAAATAAAATTATGGCTGTCAAACTTTTCTACTTTTCAAAATATCTTAAAAATATTTCACCCAAAGTAATTTTCTAGAAATTATATATGGTATTAAATCAAAGCTGCATCCTCCAGAAACTCTCCTTGGAAAATCTAAGACTAACAGTAACAAAAGAATCCTCACAACCCACCCAAATATGTGCAGACAAGTTTCATCCAAGACAATGAAATGATTTCATTCTGCACAGACTAGGTAACATTTGATTTGTTCCTTAAAATCCTTTTTAATTCCTCATCTCTAAAGTCTCTATTAAGTCAAGAAAATGAAGAAAACCTTTAACACCAACTCATAAATAGTTATTCCAGGATTCTGGCTATAGGTGCTTCAAGCAGTTTACAAAAGGGCAATAATGTTGGTGTTTATAATTAAAGTTTTAGATTTTACCGATCTAAAGGATTCAAAATTTCTCTGTTTATTATTTCTGAAAATCTGAAATATCTACCTGTAACTATTTTACATTCAAAGCAAAACAGACTGAGCCGGGCAAACAATGAATTTCAGAAAAGAATACTTTTTAAACTTAAAGCTAAACCTTAAATTCAGAATATTCACTTTGCTTAAAATGTGTATTCTCCAGTGCTATAGGTGTTTATTATCGATTATTTACTGGCATTTTAGTTTTCTCAAGGCAAAAAATAATCTTATGTATAATACATTACTTGGAGAACAAGGCTGAATAGAACTTACAAGTTGCTGATAAAAGCTTTAAAAATTAACACTGAGTCATAAGAAATGCAAGTAATCAAGGCAGTGTTCTTTTTAAATAGCCCTTAATTTAGAACAAAAATTTATTACAAACACACAATACAAAAGATCATGAGTGTACACTACAAACTGCCTCTTTGACCTACTGTGAACATTCCAAAACTTCAAAAATACAGCAGTTTTAGTGGTAAACTATAAGGCCCAAGGAAAAACATTTCTTTTTCCATATTATCTTTAGACATACTATAAAAACTTATGGGACAGAACTTCACTGGTACCTTAAGCATTTTTGGTCACATAAAATAGCAAAAAATAAGACATGTAAGATGCCATGTTTTAATACTGGTAAACTTAAGTCACCAACTAGAGTTAAACTGAAAGCAGAATCAAGACAGAAAAGTCTGAAATAACATTTTTTTTAATTTCCTCAAGTTGTATCAGACTGAAAGAATTCCTAAGACTTACCAGTGGGATCAGGCATTTCTGCTTTGAATAAATATTTTAAAAAGCATTATCATAATAAATTTTCATAGAGATACCACTTCAAACTGTATGTGAGTAATTTCTAATGTTTTGTGTTTCAGAGAAATAGCCTTTTTTATAGGGAAAAATACAAGAAAGGATAAGAAAAATGCACTTTTAAATATTATTTGTGATTTTTTGTTTTATCAACCAAGTTATCATCTATAGGCTATCATCAGTCAGGGTTGTCTGACAAAGAACCTTCCAGGTGAGTTGGACAGTCATGCCCATCACCACATGAATAATTTTTCTTTATTTTATACATTAAAAATTGGGCTTAGGAGTTGCCTATCAGTTCCAGCAGTAAAATCCTATGGTTTCTATAGGATTAGAACAGATAGAACAGATTTAGGAACACATTAGGTGCAATAAAAGTAAGGGTTTTTTTTGGCTCAATCATACTTCCTTTATGCTACTCCACAGAAAAGGAATGAACTTTATAGAAAAAATACTTATGATATGTAAAAAGAGTTACTAACAGTCACAGGTTAATTAGCAAATGGGATACACCTCACTAGTACTAGAACCAGCTCTTAAAGCCTTTTCACTAACTTACAGCCATTCCTATCAAAATTTTGTTGCTATTTTTTTTCTATAGATTACTTTTGCAATCTCCCAATCCTACCCTAAACAAACATGTTACAGTGGTAAATATAATTGTGTAATTATCCACCCTCCTAAAGATTCTAAATATTCATATACAACACTGTGGCCCACTTCCACCCTAATACCTGTATTAAAAATAAAACATCACTACTTTATCAATGGCTTTTAACCATTTAAGAAAAGGTACACCTTTTCTAAAAGGTTCCCTTTGAAGCCTATCCTTGGGTCCCCATAGATACCAATAAACCGCATTAACTGTTTTAAAATTTATCTTGTCATTACGCCAGATAATAAATTGCAACTGTTCCTTTCACAGAATTGAAGTAGGCTCTAGTATTATGCCAAAATACATGTGGAAGAATATTATAAAAATCTAATATTCACTTCTAAATTTATTTATTTTTTTTTTATTTTTATTATTTTTTTTTGAGATGGAGCCTCAAGCTGTCCCCCTGGGTAGAGTGCTGTGGCATCACAGCTCACAGCAACCTCCAACTCCTGGGCTCAAGCGAGTCTCCTGCCTCAGCCTCCCAAGTAGCTGGGACTATAGGCGCCCGCCA
>CAUYTI010093065.1:0-27937 GCA_963575145.1 Galago senegalensis | reverse complement strand
TTAAAGTATTTAATTTCTCCATCATAGATGAAACTCAGTTTAGTTGGATACAGGATCCTGGGTTGAAAGTTATTTTGTTTTAGGAGATTAAAAGTCAATGACCATCTTCTTCTGACCTGAAAGGTTTCAGCCGAGAGATCTGCAGTCATCCTAATATTCTTCCCCCTGTAGGTTACGTTTTTTTTTTTACGTCTGACTGCTTTCAGAATTTTCTCTTTCATCTTAACTTTGGTGAAGCTAATTATAATGTGTCTATGAGAATTTTTACTTGGTTTGAGTCCTGCTGGTGTTCTGAAACTGTCTGCTATGTGAATTTCAGGATCCCTTGGCATGTCTGGAAAGTTCTCTTTCATAATTTCATTAAGGAGAGCCTCTGTGTTTTGTGAAGCAACTTCATCACCTTCAGGGATTCCTTTAAGGCAAATAGTAGTTTTCTTTGAATTATCCAAGAGCTCTTAGAGAGAAATATCCATTTTTGCTCTCTATTTCTTTTGATCTTTGTGCTCCCGGGCTTGTTCAAAAGCTTTGTCTTCAATGTCAGAGATCCTTTCTTCTGCCTGCTCCATTCTGTTACTGAGGGATTCTGCTGTATTTTTCAGATCTTTCAGGGCTGCAACCTCTTGCCTTAGTGTTTCAAAATCTTTGGTCATTTTATCTTTAAAATCATTGAATTCTTGAGACATATTTTCAATAATTTTTTGAGATATCTTTTGAATAATTTCTTAAAATTCAGTAGCACATATACTCTTTGCTTCTGTACATCTAGTTCCCTTGCTTAGGTTGCTATTTGCACAAATTATACCTTTGTACATGAATTTCCTGATTAATGTAGACTTATATTTATGGTTTTATCTATTCATCTTTCAAATCAATAATAGCATTCAAAGCAAATGATAAGAGGAATTACAGACTAAATTACAATAATACTCTTTTTTATGTTTACCTTTTGAATTACCGCTACTGGAATTTTTTATGTCCATGTATGACCAGTTACTATATAGTGCTCTTAATTTCAGCCTAAAAGCTACCTTTAACATTTCTTATAGGGTAAATTTATTAGCATCAAACTTTCTCAGCTTCTGTTTGTCAGGTAATATTATAGTTTCTTCTTCATTATGTAAGAGTAATTTTGATTGATATATATTACTTGGTTGAAACTTTAAAAAAATTCTTTAAATACTCCCTTTGGGGTTCCATGGTCTCTGATAAAAATTTTTCTTTTACTTCATTGAGAACCCCTGTATTTGGTGAATCATAGTTTTCAAGTTACTTTTGGCTTTTCAATACTTTGACTGTAATGTGACCTGGTGTAGATCTCTGTTTATCCTTCTTGAAATATGTTAATCTTGAATATATAGACTTAAGTCTTTTATCAAATTTTGGAGGGTTTAGGCCACTTTTTAAAAAATACTCTTTCTGCTCCTTTCTCTCTCTTCACTCCCTCTGGAATTCTCATTCTGTTCATGTTGCACATAGATTGATGTCATCCCATAGATTTTTTGAGCTGTGTTCATTTTTATTCATTCTTTTTTTTTCTATCCTCAGATTGAATAATTTCAGTTGATATAGCTTTAAGTCAGCTCTCCCTAATTAAACATACTATTGAAATCTTTTAATTAGTTTTTCCATCTCAATTATTGTACTTTTGCCTCCCTCTAGAATTTTTGTTTGATTCCTTTTTTTTAATCATTTTCACCTTTTTATTGTTATGTTTTGTTTATTCATAGATTGTTCTCCTAGTTTCCTTTTGCTTTTTGTCCATGATTTTATCAGACTTCTAAGAAAATTTAAGACACTTGATTTAGTCTTTGATAGTAAGTCCAATGCTTATGCTTCACCAGGGACAGGTTTTGTTATTTTTTCTGTAAATAGGACATACTTTCTTATTTAATTTTAATGCTTCTTTTTTTGTTTATTTAAAACAGAATAATTTGAATATTATATTGTGGTAATTCTATCTTTCAATCCTCAGGGTTTGTTTTTGTTGCTTTCTATGGGCTATAGTTATTTCCTTGTGAAATGACTTTTAAAAATATTTTGTAAAGTTTATTTCCTTTAGTGGTGATCTCTGCAATCTAATCTCTTCTTTTGCCTTCTGCTCAGCTAGTGCTTTGACAGACTTCCTTGAATGTCAGGATCCCCCACTCTCTCTCCACTCTGCCAAAAAAGTAAAAGAAAGAGAAAGTGATAGGGAAAATACAAATAAAAACAAAACTCTCAGTCTTTAAATATTGACTCTGTCTGGAACTCTTCCAACATCCAGGCTGTTGACAACTCTGCTTTAGCTTTCATTTTCTACTTGCATTGTGACTAGTTAGACATGAGATATTAGGGTCTTCTCAGGTCTTCATAGAACATAGGCCTTGTCATTGGTATGTGTATAATTTTCTAAAATCACAGTATATACAGATGGTTTTTACTTTAGTTTTATTTTGTTTTAATTGACACATATTAATTGAACATATTTATGGGTGCAGCATGATGTTCTGATATGCATATGCATGGTAATGAGCAAATAAGCATATTAGCATATTCATCACTTCCAAGATTTATCATTTCTCTCTGGTGAGAACATTCAAATCCTTTCTTGTATTTAATTTGAAATATATGATACAACATTGTGAACCATGGCCACCATTCTGTGCCCCAAATGTGGTTTGTAGACACAATAAAATACTATCCACTTAGAAGAAAAAATGATATCCTACAATTTGCTGCCACATGGGTTGACTGGGGGAACATTATGCTAAATGAAACAAGCCAGGTAAAAATTCTTGTGAATGCCCTAATTTTCCAAAGAAACTTTCAGTTTTTCTCTCTGTCTTTCAGCACTCTGTTGTTTGCTTAATTTGTAATTATTTGCCCGAAGTGGGCAACAGATGCAGGTTGTCATTTGCCTTCCAAAGTTTTTGAAAAAGGCCTGCTGCTTTTGTATTCTGTATGAGTTCTGAGTTAGGTGAAAAAAAGTCAAGTCCTTCCAACAATCCTCCAAAAGGTTAGAACAGACAACACAATCATTTAAAAACATTTTCTGCTCTGCTTCCTTCAGAGACGGGTTCAGAGTCCCATACTGAGAATTTGGCTTGTCTTTAAGACCTTGCTGAGCCTGAGAAGAAGTGGAGCAAGCACTGGTGAAAATGCCATGATGCTTTTATCTTGATTCAGCATTTGACCAGCTGCTGTAAACTTTGGCTGTTTTTCAGTGCTTTCCGAATGTTGATTTTGACTTTTTTTTTTTGCTTGAATTCTGTGGATGTCTCCTCCACAGGTGGAGAAATGGACCGGTTGAGCTACCAGTTTCAACACTTTTGCTGATATTCACAATACCTAACTTTTAATAATGGATGGGATAAATAGGCAGAAGATCAATAAGGAAATATAAATCATAGACAACATAATGAGACAACTAGACTTACTATAAATTTATGAAACACATCATTACCAACAGCAGAATGCACATTCTTCTCAACTACACATGGGCCATTCTCTAATATAGGCAGGATAACTAGGTCCATACGTTGGGTCATAAAATGAAACTTGATAAATTTAAAATTCTCTAACAATAATAGAATTGAATTTGAAATCAGTCACAAAAATAAAAATAGAATTTAGAAAGGTGTAGAAATTAACATGCTGCTGCATAGCTAATGGGTCAAAGAACAAATCACAAGAGCACTGGAAATAACTTGTAAAGAAAGAAAATAAAAACATAAAATAGAAAATTTTATGAGATACGGTTAAGTCAATATTGAAAGAAAACTTTATAGCCTATACTTTAAAAAAATGGTAAGAAATAATTGAAATCAAGAAGCTAATATTCCACTTTAAGCGAATAGGATGAGAAGAGCAAAATGAATCCAAAGGAAGTAGAGGAAAAACATAATATTAACAATAAAAAAATAATAAAACATAACAGCAAATTAATAGAAGAGGCTAGTGAAACTAAATCTGACCCCATGAAATGATCAACACTATTAACAAAATGTTAGCTGAAATGCATAAAAACAAAAAGAGAGAGAAAATTCAAATTATTAAAATCAGGAATGAAATGTGAATGAATTATACCAAGAAATAAAACTTAAAGGCTAATATCCTTTATGAATATACAAATATCCCCAACAATTCCAAAAAATCAAGTCCAGCACATTAAAAACACAACAAAACAAAACTATACAACATGATCAAGTAGGGTTTATCACAGGAGTGAAAAGTTTTAGCACTCAAAAATCAATCAATGATACACTATATTAATGGATAAAAGGGAACAGAAACCTGTATGATCATCTTAATAAGTACAGAAAAAATCACACTATTTTATAATAAAGACATTGAACAAATTAGGAATATAAATGAACTTTCTTAACCATATATAGGACATATATGTACAAAAACTAGTAACATAATACTTAATGGTGAATGACTGAACACTTTCCTTCAAAGAGCCATATGAGAGAAAGATAAAAATCATTCACTACATTTATTCCACATGTACTGGAGGGAAAAAAAAGAAAAGAAATAAAATGAAATATATCCATATTAGAAAGTAGATAGAAATGTTCTTTATTCCCAAAGAATATGATCTTGCATAAAGAAAATTCTAAGAATTCTTTTACACACAATTACAAAAGTAGAAGCAGTAAATGTGTTTGGTAAGGATCCAGGATACAAAACTGATATTCAAAATTCTGTTATATTTCACAGCTTGGCACCTATAGCTCAAGTGGCTAAAGTACCAGCCACCTACACCAGAGGTAGAGAGTTCAAATCCAGCCTGGGCCTGCCAAACAACAATGACAACTACAACCCCAAAATAGCTGTAGTCTCAGCTACTTGGGAGGCTGAGGCAAAAGAATTACTTAAGCCCAGGAGTTGGAGGTTGCTGTGAGCTGTGATGCCATGGCACTCTACTGAGGGCAACAGCTTGAGGCTCAGTATTTCTATATACTGTCAATGGGCAATCTGAAAATGAAATTAAGGAAACACCTGCATTTATAATGGCATAAGAGAATACATTTCTTTAAATACTTTAAGAAATAAATACATGAAATATATAGGAAGTTCTATAAAATATTATTGAAAAAATGAAAGGTGATCAAAAAAGAAAGGATATTATAAATTCATTGAATGAAAAGCTTAATACTATTAAATTGGAAATATTCTCCCAATTCATCTACAGATTTAACACATTAACTATCAAAATCCCAGCTGCCATTTTTGGTAGAAATGGATGAGCTGATTTGAAAATTCATGTGAAAATATGAGGGATCCAGAAAAAAATTTTTTTTTCTTTTTTCAGACAGAATTTCACTCTGTTCCCCCAAGCTAGAGTACCATGTGGTCAGCAACCTCAAACTCCTGAGGTTGAGTGATCCGCCTGCCTCAGCCTCCCAGGTACTTGTGACAATAGGCGCCCACCACAATGCCCATCTAGTTTTTTCTATTTTTAGTAGAGATAGGGTCTTATTCTTGCTCAGGCTGGATTTGAACTCCTGAGTTCAAGCAATTCACTTTCCTCGGTCTCCCAGAGTGCAGGAATTATAGGCACGAGCCACTGCACCTGGCCAAAAGCAATTTTTAAAAAGAAATTAAAAGCTAGATTATTTCCACTTCCTAATCTTAAACTTATTACCTAGCTACAGTAATAAAGACAAGAGTACTGCTGATAGAAAGTTTGGCATGTGAATTGTGGACTATAATTAAGAGTCCAGAAATAAACCCTGACATTTATGTCACATGATATTCAACAAGAATACCAAGACAAGTATGTAGTACATCAGAAAGAGATTGTATTTTAACAAATTGTGCTGAGACAATACGATATTCATAAATGAAATAATGAATTTGTACCCTACCTCAAACTATATATAAAATTTATGTCAGAAAAAAAATCAGATATCTAAAAGTAAGTATTCGAACTATGCAAAACTTTTAAAAGAAATCATGGTGGTAAGTCTTCAGTACTTTGGATTATGCAATGTTTTCTAAGAGAAGGCACAGATACATAAATGATAAAAAATAGAGAAATTGAACTTTATCAACGTTATTAACTTTTGTGTTCAGGGGCTGAATATGGGATATGTAATGTGGGAAGAAATATTTATAACATGTATCTGTTAGGGCACTTGTATCCATACCATATAAGTAACACTTATGACTCAATAATAAAAAGACAAATAATTCAATTTAAAAATGGGCAAATGATTTCAACAGTTAGTTCTCCAAAGATGTCTATCTTGCTTTATAAGGTGTTTTAATTCATCCTATAATTATCCTGTGAATAACCTTTTTTACATTCAAATTCAAGCACTAAGTTTTAAAATGCGAACATTTAAAATATGCCACAATTTGTAATCCTTTTTTCCAATTATTATTTGTGTGTTTTTGCTCGTTTAATATGTGCTGGTATTCAAAACTATGGAGACGGGGTGAAGTACATATCGATCCTTGACGCCCTTGTTCTTCTACCCAATAGACAAGGTCTAGGGCACACATCAGGGCTTTGGAAGGTTTTGTGAATGTCCATCTCAAGTGGTTTGAGGAGTGAGTTAGTTGTTATTTGGCAATCCTGAAAATACTGCTGCTCTACAATTGTCCCTGGGCTGTGACTTCCCTGTCAGCAGGGACACGGTTAGTACTACCATCCCCTGAAGAACTTGTGCCCTGAGAGTGGGAAACTCTGCTCATGCTATGTGTACTACATGGCATCATGAAAGGAGCAGAAAGATGAACAGAAAAAGGCTCCAGTGTGTGTCTGAAGTTTATATTTATGTACTTTAATAGCCTGATTTGATAGTGTCTCCTGTGCACAATATGAAGATTAACTATTTTTTTTTAAATAGCTACCTCAAACATTAATCTCCTTTGTCCTTTACACTTGTCATTTTCCTCCAACTTTATTTTATGTGGAGTCTCCGAGGAGGCAAGGCACTATCTGAAGTCACAAATGACTAATTTTATGCAGAGGTGATCACCATCTGCAGTTCAAAGAAATATGCCAAAGAAATGTAGTTGGTATTTCTCTCAGTGGTTTACCCCCAATGACCTTCCAAAATATTTAACTAATGTTATAATTAACAGGTGACAGATCCAATTATTCTTTAGTGGAGAAGTAAAGTCACTATATATATCACTATCGATGGTCTCATTAATTCTCACAGCGATGACAAAAGTAAGCTCCTTAATTAAAAATCAGATTTGCAAGATCCTGCCTAAAGAAGAGTTTCTCTAAGCCTTCTTGATAACTTAACCTTTCCTGATATTTCATGGCATCATTTTCATCATGATCATCTTTGCTATCACCATAACCATCATGTAAAAATGAGAATTTACTGGGTGTCGCCTGTGGCTCAGTGGGTAGGGTGCTGGCACCATATACCAGGGGTGGTGGGTTCAAAATCGGCCCTGGCCAAACTGCAACAAAAAATAGCCAGCCCTTGTGGAGGGTCCCTGTTGTCCCAGCTACTCGAGAGGCTGAGGCAAGAGAATTACTTTAGCCTAGGAGTTGAAGGTTGCTATGAGCTGTGATGCTACAGCACTCTACTGAGGATGATAAACTGAGAATCTGTCTCTAAAAAAAAAAAAAAAAGAGGGTTTATTAGCAATTTTTTTGCATATATATTTTTTTCATTTAATTTATACAGAAATCCTATAAGGTCAGGGGCTATCCTATTATTCCTATTTTGCAAATGAGCTTTAAAGAGATTAAGTAACTTTCCCAAAGTTTCATAGCTAGCAAGTGCCAGAGTTATATTGCCTGTCTTCACAGAGTGACCATCTGATGCCATAACCATTTCACACTTTACCTATCACCTAAAAGCATCTATGATGCAAATGTCTCAGTGTCTGCCACAGTAACAAATTAATTTTTTATTCTGTCTTTAGGAGATAGCACAACCCAAAATAATACCAACCAGTCAACAGAAAGATTGATTTTTCTTGATAAAGAGTCACAAATCAATGCCAGCATCAATAAGGAAACAGAGTGTACTCAAGGCTGATACATTTGCAATGACCAGAATGTATGCTATGACTTTTATTGGTTTCTCTTCAGCCAGTGTTTTACTACAGGAAATTTGAAAATATTTATTTCATAGCTATTATATTCTGAGCAATTTTTATATTGTCCATTCTTCTCACAGCAATCCTGAAACATAGGTAATAAGTGGTACCATCTTGGAGGTTGTATAACAAGCTTATAAATTCCCCACGTCAGTGTTATGGTAGAGTTAGGATTCGCACCACATTTTTGGAGTCTAAAGACCATGAGCTTACCAAACAACATGGCCTTTCTGATGCAGATGCTGTCTAAGCCTTCATCTGATGATTAAGAAGGAAAAAAGAAGTGGACAAAGAAAAGGAATGGAAAAAAATATCTGAAGGACATGCGCAGTCAAGGATGGGGGTAGAATGAAGATTGAGAAAAGGTCTTATAAAAAAAATTTTTCCGGGTGGTGCCTGTGGCTCAGAGGAGTAGGGCGCTGGCCCCATATGCTGGAGGTGGTGGGTTCAAACCCAGGCCCAGCCAAAAACTGCAAAAAAATGTTTTTTTCCTGTTTTATTCTAATACTGGATCCCAGTATGACTTCAGAAAAGGAAAGGAATGAGACCATGCTTGCTGTTTATTCCAGTCACCACTCTGTCTCTGTCAGTTTTTGGTCTTCCCATTCAGTGGCTTAACTTAGAATTCATATTCATCAGACTTAGTGGCATCAAGCACATTTATGTTCCTGACCTGAGAATTGTATTGAGTATCTGGAAGAAGAAATTCAATTTTAAATAAGGGTGCAGATGAATCAATAAAAAGAAAAAAGTGGTTGTTTCTTGGAACTGATTTTGGGGGAGTGGAGGTATTGGTACAAGACACAGTGATAAATAAATTGGTACAATTTTTTTGATAAATAAATTGGTACAATTTGTTGATTTTAAGTGTGATTTTCTTTATGTGTGTGACATATCATTATGAAAATTAAAAAAAAGCATCCCACAAGCAGTTGAACATAGATTAGAGGCATAGTCAAAAGAGGAAAAGAAATCTCTGTCCCTGCTTTTCTAAAACAAAGCTGGAAATCTGACTTTTAGATGGCATGTGGTGACCTGTTCTGAGTGGAGTCACAGCTAGTGCTGGCCACACAGGAATTCAACACTAAGAAAGGACTACGTCTGGGCATAAGGTAAATACTCAAAACTTGCCTGTTAAACTGACCTTCATGCTGTAGCCAATTGTTACAATCAGGCTAGTTCCCTCAGCCTCCTTTTAGGTCCATGTAGCCCTCGTTAGTAAAATGAAACGCTCTCAGGATCAGAAGTTATGTTATATGAAAGGGACTAAAACTTAGTTAAGAAAGTACATATGTCAGAAATAAAAATTGCTAAACAAACTGAGATGATACTGTATCTCTATCCTTGCATTTTTTGGGAATCTCCATCATTTACACACAGGGTTTAGGCATTTTTGACCTAAGGTTTAAAGCCAGGCAGTCATTCAGAGTTTCATCGGTCACTGGAGATGAACACAGTGGTAGAGTTTTAAAACTTAAGATACCGATACATAGACACCAAATTGAAGTGGCTTAACTGAACTTACTTTGTCTTTTTCATTAAAAAGTAAATTTATTGTCTCTTGAAGGTAAGTAAGATATAGAAGGAAAACAAAAAGCAAAAAAGAGCCAAACCAAACCAACAGACAAAACCCAGTACTAGGGAGAAGGTCATTTTGGAGCTAAATAAAATAAGAGGTGTTATAAAATCGAGGAATGTTATTTCAGGGAAGTGGAGAATAGGTGTTGTTAACCAGAAATGGGTGTTTTTTGGTGATGTTTATATTGTGAAAGCAGCACTCTTTTGAGATAGAGCAGTCTGTACATTATTCTGACTCAAGACAAGTAAGCACCATGACACAGTTACACTCATTGTTTTCCATACACTCTGATTCAGAGCAAGATATTGTCATGCAGACAAAAAACTACAAAAATATTGCAAAAAAGCCAGAAGGAGAGAGAAAACAATGAAGTCATGGAAATAGAGACAGACTGTGAGAAAATAACTCTGCGCATCTCTGACTATGAACAGGGCAGTTCAGCATCTTCACCATTGTTACAAGAATGGATTTCGGGACAGTCCCATTTTGATTACCTGCCTTTGTGGCCTTATTATTTATTTCTTGAAATAATGTGGGAAAGAGTTGTAGAGGAAGTGACTTTTGATGGGCTATTTCTACTCCAGGAACTTTATATTGGTTTTCCTAATAAACCTCAGAAATAGCTATTACGATAAACTTTCTATAAGTGTTTGGAGAGGGGTTCACATGCATGAAATAGATGCACAGACATCATGAGACAGAGCAGGAATTCAAACACATGTCTTTACTAAAGGTTTTACTTTCTTCCTTGCACAAAGCTATTAGGAATGCAGAGGTGAAAAAGTGGACATGGGTTTGTTTGTATTTGCATAAATCCATATTCATGGCCAATTCTTTATGTCTGATCCCTCACTTTGTCTCTGTCTTTATCATCTTATCTTCATTTGGAAATCTGTTCACTTATTTTTCTACCAAGAAAAAGACTGTCCTAGTTCACATAAAGAGACTTTGCTGGACCACTCAAAGTGATTATTACGATGAACCTTGTCTTGAAAATGCCACCTGTTCCTGAGGAAGCACTTTTAAATTTTTCTAAAGAAATTTAAAAATAGTTGTACATTATTTGGTACTACCTAGAACTACAGAGGCCTGAAATATGAAGGACTGGAGCAAAATAAAGGCACCCAAGATGAGCTGTGGTTTCTGAGAGAGCATGAGGTGTGTAGAGAATGAGGGAAGCAGAGGAGCTGCACCTCTTGATGGCATTATATTTTGAAGGTGGTACAGGAGTCAAGGTCATGTTCCTTCTCAAAATCACTTAAGAAAGCATCACTGTGGAGACAGAAGTACCATCTCCCAACGAGTCTAAGTTAAATTCTTTTGTAGGGATGGGCCCAATGGATCGTCCTGTGAGGAAGCATCTGATGAAGAGTTTGGTGTGTCTGTAGGGCTGTGCTGTGTGGAAGTCTGGTGTCTGGAGTTTCATATGCCAGAAGACTTCCAGGTGACACACAAGATCCTGCTGTGAGAGACAGTGAGGAATGGAGTCTGAGGAAAGGAGTGGCAGAGTCATGGCCTGTTCTTCCAGGGAAGGACACATGCACAGAATGGCAATGGGAGGCAGTGCTGATTGGCCAGTCAGGGCACATTCTCTCTCTCTCTTTCTCTCTCACTCTCTCTCTCTCTCATTCTCTCACACACACTTTCCTTCCCTCTTAAGTAAGTGCAGTTGCAAATTTCTATAAAATCCAAAGCTTCTACTGTGTATATACTGGTGAAGAGTCTGACCACCTACATTTAAATTTAGGTTTGAGAACTTAGTGTTCACTTTAAGTATGCAATTTAAAGTCTATCAATTTCAATTGCCTCACTTATAAACTGGGGATAATAACAGTCCTAATACCATCAGGTTGTTAAGAAGGCTAACAAATGTGAATTCCTAGCATGGTGCCCACCACTTGCTAATTTCCCAGTAGAAGCTCCTGGCTAGTGTGACATTGCTGTGTTTTTCTATCTGTGAATACACTGATACTCACAAAAGGCACCTCTCCAAGAGCTACTTCCTTTCTTGTGTCTCTAGGCTGTATGTTCTATATGTTTCAGAAATCCCATTACAGTGAAGGCCCAGAATTTAACATGAATATATGAAGAATGACATTCCTTCATTATCTTGAGTCTTACTGCTCCTGTAGCATTTGACTGATGTTTGCTTTGCTATTTTATGTAATAGAATTGGATTTTAAGTAAATATTTTGTAATCTATGCTGAGTTATATATTTTAGGTGGCCCTTTTACTAACTGAACTTATCAGAGGTAGTAAAAAGGAAGCCACAGCTCAGAAAACTGAGTGGATTGAAGGTGGCCAGGAAGACTCATTTTCCCAGAAGATCCTCTCTCTAATTGTATTCTGTTACACAAATACATCTGAGAGTTCTTCCTCTTGTCTGTGGCCTTTCCCAGCTAAAGGTAAATAGGCAAAAGGGATGTTATAATAAGAGGAAAACCTGAGGAAACTTTATTGAATGGGGTACAGAATTTGTGGTGTTACACTGTACACTAAAAAAAAAATTATCTGCATAAATATTGAACTATTATTACTTTGAAAATAAGATTGGAAGACAGATATCCAAACATCAAGATGCTGTAAACATGAGATGAGCTTTAAGTATAGCTGAAAATAGGAGGAGAAACCACATATGCCATTAGTTTAAGTTGGAATCTATCAAGGGATAGTGCTATCCATTGTAGTAAAATGAGCAGACAGATAAATGCTAACAGATTCATGAGCAGTAACAAAAGCAAGAAAGAAGAGTTCCAATATAGGGCTCTAGTTTGATGTATACTATGTTGACAGGATAAAGACAGAAGGAATGTGAAGAATGAAGAGAAATCTCCACATTCATTAATTTTTCTTTTCTCTGTGACCATGCTTATATATTTTTTGCTTATTCAATGGGAATACCAGAACAAATAAACATATATTTTTACAGAAGAGAATCTCTTAGAGAACTTTCTAGACTTTCTGTCTTCTAGGAACATTCATATACAATTTTTATTTGTAAAAAATAAGGACTCTGTTGGTAGCAGACTATTGAAGGATGAAGTGACTGGACTCTGGGGTGGTGATTTCAACCTGCAGCACAGCCTCACTGCCTCATGGTTCTTTGTGCTTCATACAAGTCAGAATCTAATTAGTCTGAAATACATTTACACAGAATTTTCAAAATGGTAATAAAAAGAGATAAGAAATGTCACTCTCAGAAGATATGCAAATGACTCCATCATCAGAGCTGGTGAAGGAAAGTACAAATAGTTTGTGGATTGAGCATCTTTGCTTACCAAGATTTCAGTGACTCACTGACCCTTTGAACTGTGCCTACTTCTATGAAGATATTTACATTTCATATATATTTGCAAACACAGTATATACAAGATCTGAGAATTAAGTTTGTGAACTTGCCACCATGCACGTATGTTGGTAGCACTGTACAAACAACTCAGGAAGGTTTCACAACATTGGTATATCTGTGTCTCACATCTGCATTCATGCCAACATGTGGCAATGTCTTGCTTAGTGGCATTCATTACCATAGTTTGTGTGCCATGTGAGATGCTGCACCTTGAATTAAAGCAATGATCAAATATTAAATTTCTTGTTAAACTTGGCAGGTGTGGAAGTGAAATCAGGGACATGTTAATTCAAGTTTATGGGGATAGTGCCATTAAGAAAACGGCAGTGTACAAATGAATTAAGTATTTTTCTGAGGGGATAAAAAGCATCATTGATGAGGACAGGTCAGTGAGGTGGCCAGTAAACAAGCAGAACTGACAAAAACACTGCAAAAATCCATTGAATTGTATGTCAAAATCATCAGCTGACAGTGAGAATCATAGCAGATAAAGTAGACATTGACAGAGAAACAATTAGAAAAATCTTAACTGAAAATCTTGTCATGAGAGAGGTGTGTATATAACTGGTCCAGAAGGAGCTCACCAATGAACAAAAGCAAAAGAGTTAAAGTTTGTCAAGACCTTTTGGAGAGGCAAGACAATATTTTTGCCAGGTTATTACTGGTAATGCAACATGATGTATCAATATGACCCTGAAACAAAGCATCAAAGTGCATAATGCAAATCAACCAATTTCCTAAAATTAAAAACATCTTGTCAGTCCAAATAAGGAGTCAGAACAATATGCTAACCTTTTTTGATATCAATGAACAATTAACCAAGTTTACTATTAGGAAGTATTGAAAGACTGCAGGGGAAAAAAAAGTTAGATGAAAAAACCCTGAAGTTTTCACCAGCAACTCATGGCTCTTGCATCACAACAATGCACCAGCTCATAAGACACTGTCTGTGAGGGAGTTTTTAGTCAGTAAACAAATAACTGTATTGCAATACCCTCCCTACTTATCTGATCTGTGCTGGTGACTTTTTTATTTACCTGATGACATAGGAAATATTGAAAGGGAGACTTTTTTATTTTTGAGACAGTTTTACTCTGTTACCCAGAGTAAAGTGCCATCACTCTGGCTAACATCAGCCTCGCTCACAGAAATTTCAAAATCCGGAGTTCAGTGATGCTTCTGCCTCAGCTTCACGATTAGCTTGTGCTACAACTGGTGCTATGGGATTACTTGGAAGGTGACTGTAGTAATTGATACTCAACAATGAGATGTGAAGTACTTTATCTAGAATGAGTTCATGAACTTGTCGGACCTTTTATGTATGTATGTGTGTGTGTGTGTGTGTGTGTGTATGAGAGTGTGTATACTGAGGTGACAGAGACTATGTATGTATGTGTGTGTGTGTATGAGAGTGTGTATACTGAGGTGACAGAGACTATTTATGGATAATTGTGGATAGTAGCCACCATGCCTGGCTAAATTTTCTATTTTTAGTAGAGATGGAGTCTTGCACTTGCTCAGGCTAGTTTCTTGAATTCCTGATCTCAAGAGATTCTCCCACCTTGACCTCCCAGAGTGGTAGGATTACAGGTGTGAGCCACTGCACGTGGCTGAAAGCAAGACATTTTAGAGACATTCAGGACATCAAAAGTAATACAATAACAGCTCTGATGGCAATTCCAGAAAAAGTGTTCCAAAATTGCTTTGAAGAGTAGACCAGGCACTGGCATCCATGCATAGCTTCCCATGGGGAGTACTTGGAAGGTGACTGTAGTGATTGATATTCAACAATGAGATGTGAAGCACTTAATGTAGGATGAGTTCATGAACTTGCCAGACCTTTTATGTATGTTTGTGTGTGTGTGTGTGTATGAGAGTGTGTATACAGATGTGACTATATAGAGGATAATAAATGCACTCAAAATAAATCTTCCAATTTTTTTGTATGTTTTGCTTCTAAAGATACATGAATAAAGGCAGTAAATCATGTTTGGCTATGTAAGTTACCTGGAGCTACAAAAATGTTACCTGAACACTTAACAAAGATATAGAAGAAATGCAAGCTCTTCTCCACAAAACGTACTTTGTTTTACATTCCAAGGTTGGAAAATTTTATTCACTTGCAAACTATTTGATTGCTGGTTGATTCAGTTAACTATTAAGCCAAAACTCACGAAACATCATTGATAAAGATGTGGATGAGATTTATATGCAGAAAAAACTTAAGTAGTTTTGTAATATATGGGTAAGAGGAACATTCTACAAGTTGATGAATTTGGAGTTTGTTTAGATGCTATTGTGGAGAACATTCAGCCTTTTAAATGTTTGAAATTAAATGTAGACATATAATCTAAGTGCATCCTGATGTTAAATAGAACAGAAGTGTCAAAATACACACACATTTTAATTTTCTAATGGATACTAATGGCTTTGGATAAGGCTGGCCGTGCCTCTACTAATAAATGATTGACCTCAAATCAACAGAAGTGTAGCTAACGTATTTGATCATCATTCTTTTGTGCACTAATCATTAAGTACCCATTGGTTATGGGCTGTGACTCAGATATGTTCATGCATTTGTGGCTGTCCTCTCTTGTGTGAGGGTAATGATATAGAGGATGTTTGCCATATACATGTGTGATTGTAGTTGCAAAGTCTTCCACTGCTCTTTCCATGTTACTATTGAGGCTTTTAATTGGGGTAACAATTTCTGCTTTGGAGTTTGTTGTTGTAACCAGCTTTGGCACTTGGATTTCTATTTGTCCTAATTCAACTGTTCCAAACCTCTTACTTTCAGATTACAGAGGTTTGGTTATTATTGTACTTTACAGTATTCTTCAACTAGACCTCAATAGGCATCGGAGTACATCTAGGCTCTTCTTTTTTTCTCAACTTCTGCCCACACTCAGTGGTGGCACCTGTACTTACCATACATTATGTAACACAATGGTTCCTCTCTTTACAACTGACTGCAGGGAAACTGAGAAACAGACTCAAAGTCCATTTCTCACAAGCACCACATTATGACAGTACTTTCTGAAATAATGTGTGGTATTGCCTAATACTTTCTTAGTAAGGTTTGCGACATCATAAGTTATGTTGTTGTATTTTTCATATTTTGTGGTCATTGTTAATCTCTTTAATAATATGCTTTCTCCCAGCCAAGTCAACCAACAAGGAAAACGTGGGTGAATGCAGCTGCTGTGATTTGTCTATTTTGGAAATGAGCTGTATTTGAAGATTGCAATTTGATCACAGTCAACTTTGTTGGTTGCAGACCTACTTAGGTATTGTTTTACTCTGCTAAGCTATTTGGAAAAAGTCCAAGATGAGGGATAGATCATACTTGTAATAGACACTCCAGAGGCCTATTTCCCATTTTCTCTTCTCTCCTATCTCTCCCTTAAATCATGGGAAATTTCTTCCATTATTTTCCTGGACCTAAGTACAGCTTGTATCCTGTAAGAACATGTTTGTTTTCCTGCAAAAGCTCTGTGTTCTGATATTCCAGGTGGATTTGCTTTCAACAAATCCACCAGGAAAAGATTTATGGCAGGAGGCAGTCCTGAATGGTGCTATGTGCTAAAGCAGTTGGGTTTTCTTAGTGAGGTACAATGCTTGCCATAAATATACATCAGACATGGGAATACATCCTACATCCAATGCTCTTGTCCACAATTAATAGAAGCTGTGGTTGCTGAAGAGGGACTAAGAACAACTGTACGTATCATTTTAGGTACCTCTGGAGATACCTAAAAGCTTATCATTGTTAGACCTGTCAATGAAGGATGGTCTAAGGTGGAGCCCAGTATTATTGCTATGGTGTGAATGGTTGTTTTCCCTCAACATCTATATATTGAAATCTCACTCCCCAAGGGGATAGTGTAGACTTCTGGGACTCTTTGCCCTCATAAGTGGATTAATGCCCTTATACAAGAGGCTGGAGGACATGTGTTTCTCCTTCTCACAGAAGGTGTCCTCCCTGAACCAGAAAGCAGGCCCTCACCAGACACAGAATCTGTTGGTACCTTGACCTTGGACTTCCCAGAAATGTGAGAAATACAGTTGTTTTTTGAAAGCTATCCATTTTATGGTATTGCGTTATAACAGACAAAACAGACCAAGACAATTATCAAATATTGACCCATAGGGGTATGAAAAATGCCACCTCAAACTCATTATGTTTTTCCAAAAAAAAAAAAAATCTATAACCCAATGGGCTAGAAAATACTGGTCTTTCACTGGAAGACATAAAATGCATACCCTCTTCAGGAGAATATGACTAATGCCAAGATGTGCTTTTGTTTTCTTTAATTTGTTTAACTGAAATTTACCCAGGGCATACTCAGCACAACCTTTCTGATGTGATGGTTTAAGAAAAGATTCATGGGAAGTTTAATTTCTTTGTGTGTTGATAATGTGTCTTGACCTCTTCTATCATTGTGTCTTTATTCCTTTCCAAATTTGCTCTGCCCTGACCTCTATTCATCTCACTGAACGTGGCAAATCTCTCTCTTTCTCTCTCTCTCATTTCTGCTTTGAATATACAAATTTAAATATTATTTCTTCACCTTAAATAAGATCCCTAAAAGGTACTTCTCTCTGGTATTTCTAATGTCTGATATTGACCTACAGCCAACTTTCTCAGGTTGATCTGACTCAGTGTGACCCACCTAAGTACCACTACATGCCTCCGCTGAAGGCATCTGAGGCTTAAAGGCTGTCAATAGAGGTTTCTATTCCAGTCTTTCTTTCTTAGCCTCCATTTCTAACTGGTCACCAATTTGCTTTCAATTTCTTTCCCACACTTTCTTGGCCCACTAGTTTGTCACAGGAGTCACCACCCTCTCCCTCTGAAAATAACAGAGGCAGCTCATATAGTTTGTGTTTCTTTGGTAGAAAAAAGACAGGAGACAATTATGCTGTGCTCTTTGACTTTTCCCAGAGCAGGAGTTAGAGATTGAAGTCACAGTAACCTGAGATGCAGCCAAGAGGGAGAAGGAAGGAGCAGATTGACCTGAAACCTTTGCTGAATGAATTTCCAGCAAACCCCAGACTTTAGTATTCAGTAGGGCTCAGAATGTTGAATGGCCTCACACAAAATAAATTGCAGCCAGAAATCTTAGAAAATGTAGCAGAAAAAAAGCAAAAAAGCATAAATGACTTAACATCGGTCAATGAGCTTTGTGGATTTAGAAATCTTCAAAGGAGGGGGGAATGAGAGGAGGGAGGAGGTTTGGAGGGATCACTTTATTTTTTTTATTTTTTTTTATTTTTTAATTGAATGTTAACTATGTGGAGGGATCACTTTTGAGGTTTGTCTTATAGGGGTACAGGTGAATCTTTCTAAGAGTAGTATGTGAACATTTTAAAGCAATAACTGAGAAAATGACATGAAGGCTGTGTTGACCAGTTTGATGGAAGTATTTCAGAATGCATGTGAAAACCCCACACTGGACCCCAGAAGAGTATCAATGTACCTAGTTAACATTCAATAAAAAAAAAAAAAAGAACCCTGATAAGTTATTTGTGCTCTCAGGCCATAGGCACATGGGACCTGCATTTCCATCATTCAATAAATCTCACTGACAGAATGGCTGGGTGTGGCCATACATTAACTTTAGACGCCTTTCTCCCTTCCCCCATCTTTCAATTCATATGTAGGTTTATCCACTTTTATCAGTTAACATTGTTGTTGACACAAACCACAAACTGTTCAACTTTTATTATAGAATACCTGAACACATGGGCAAGAAATCGAGCAGAACCCAAGAGTTTTTGGTAAGTTTGCTCTGTTATGGAGACATGAATAACAAGATACATTGAAGTATTAAAAAAAAAAACTGCAGTCAGAATTACAAGTGTTTCAATTATGTTGAAGATGGCTGACTGGAGCCAGCTTTCAACAGAAGCTCCCATCCAGAAGGAGAGATAATGGTCAGATGACCCCAATAAAGCTGAAGGTCTGCAGCTGAGCTGAGAGAGAAGATTGATAAGTGTGTCATCCCTGCTGAGGCAAGCTTTGGCTCCAAAAGGAAGCAAATTTCAGATACAAAACCCATCCCAAAGAGAACAAGAGTCCATCCCCTGGCCCAAGAGAGTGGCTCACTGAGTAAGCAGCAAACAGAAGACTTCTTGTTTCGCCCCATGGGAGAGAGCCACTGAAGGCCAGGACTCCTTCTCCAGAGGGATTCCACTATGAGCCTGGGCATTCTCTTGCCGGGCATAAAAGTTGAAGAAATATGTCATTCTGAACTCCCAATCCACCCTTCTCCCCTCGCCTGGCAATCTGGAAGCTGATCCCTGCAGAGCCCGGAGTGTCTGGTGGTTCCTTGCTAGAGCTGGGCATTGCATGGGCTGCAGCATAGCTGCACTAAAACTGTGACTCAAGTAGAAGTGGAGAGTTGCAGGGGGAGGGGGACTGGCCTAGCACCACATACGTGCCTAGCAGAGGCACAGGTATTCACACAGTTATACCTACGAAGCAGTGTAAACAATAATGGTGTGCTCTGGGCTCCCACAAGGATCAAATTTTGGAAAGACACCTCCCCAGTTCTGTGGACTGTGGGATCTCGCCCCACAGGAGTACCAGAGAAGGAGTGCAGCTGGGGCACAGGAGTGGTCTCTGAGGGAGAAAAACACACGCTGCAGCAGTAACCCCTGGTTCAGAACAGATTCAGGAGGAACACTCCCCAGTTTCCAATGAGCAGTGGAGGGAGTCAGGCTTGATCTTCCCCTGCCTGCTAGTGGCAGAGGGCAGCAGCCTGGCTGAGGAGGCATTGACTCTCCTTTGACTCTGGCAGGTGCAAATCCCTGGCACATTTACTCATTGGAGGGAACTGGGCCACAGCCCCATGGGGTTACCAGTGGCTGGGCATGGTTGAGGTGCAAGGTGGGGAAGGAAGCACCAACCTCCCTCGACTAACTCTTGCTAGGTGGGCCTTTCTGACTCCACGGAGCACCAGAGCAAGTCACACTTGAGCTGCCAGGGGACCCTTGCTGTCTGGTTGCTGTAGACCTTTTGAACTCTCCCACTTGAACAGAGATTGCACTGCCTGGGACAATTGGTTTGAAACTCTTGTCCTGGGCCAGCCACCCAGAGACCCTCCAAGGTTGAGTCCTGGTTGTGTTGTTGTGAGAGGGACTGATTCTCCTCTCCAAGTTGTTGCAGTGGGGGGTGGGCTGTCTTAGTTGTTTGTATCTCTTCCCAGCTGAGACTTCAGCCCAAAACTGTTGATTCACTAGGATTGGACAGAGGCTGGCTGATTACAAGACAGAGCCACCTAGCCCCATCACATCAATCAGATCCCCATAGTCCCAGGCTGCAGGACTGAGAGGGACCTTTGTAAAGCTGTACGGGAAAAGCTACAGTCACCAATTCTAGCTCTTTGATAAAGGGCTGCTTAACTACAACTACTGGAGCCCTCAATCCAATCTCACCTTACCAGCTTCTCTAGCCAAACTGTGAAAAATAGAATTCAGAATATGGATGGCAAATAAGATTAATACAATGGAAGTAAAGTTGGAATTAGAAATTCAAGGAGTGGTTCAAAAGTCTCAAGAAATCAATGAATTCAAAGACAAAATCTCCAAGAATTTAGACATAATGTTAAAAGAAATTGCAGATCTCAAAGAAATGAGAAAGTTATTTGAGGAGCTTCGTAATACAGTAAAATCCCTCAGTAATAGAGTGGGCAGGCAGAAGAAAGGATCTCTGAAGTTGAAGACAAAGCTTTTGAATGCTCCCAAACACTCAAAGAGGCAGGTAAGTGGAGAGCAAAATGGATCACTCCCTAAGAGAGTTGTGGGACAACTCCAAAAGAGCAAACATTTGCCTTATAGGAATCCCTGAAGGAGAAAAGGATGGTCCTAAAGGCTGTGCTCTACTCCAAGATATAATGGCAGAGAATTTTCCAAGCTTGGCAAGAGATACAGAAATTCAGATAGCAGACAGTTTCAGAACCCCAGCACGACTCAATCCAAATACAGCATCTCCTAGACACATTGTAATTAACTTTGCCAAAGTTAACATGAAGGAGAAAATTCTGCAAGCCACCAGACATAAGAAAAGTATAACCTATAAGGGGAAGAATATTAGAATGACTGCAGATCTCTCAGCTGAAAACTTTCAAGCCAGAAGAGGATGGTTATCGACGTCCATTCTCCTAAAACAAAACAACTTTCATCCCAGGATCCTGTATTCAGCTAAACTGAGTTTCATTTGTGATGGAGAAATCAAGTACTTTACCAATTTATAAATGTTGAAGAAAATTATCATAACTAAATGAGCTCTCCAGGATATTCTCAGACCCATCCTCCATAAGAATCATCAGAATGGTCCACTACCAAAGTAAACTTGCCCAGAAATTTTTGAACAAAACCTAACTTCCACAGTGAGGGAAGGATTGAAAATATCCACTAGGCATTTGAAAAACATGACACCCAAAACACTACCATGCTTATCAATTATCTCAATTAATGTGGATGGCTTAAATTGTCCTCTAAAGAAGCACAGGTTGACTGACTGGGTATCTGTTGCATAAAAGAGTCTCATCTTACCTTAAAGGATAAAACTAGACTGAGGGTGAAGGGGTGGACATCTATAATACAGTCAAATGGAAATGAGAAAAAAGCAGGGGTTGCAATTTTATTTGCAGATACAGTTGCTTTAAACCAACAAAGGTAAGGAAAGACAAGGATGGTCACTCCATATTTGTCAAAGGAAACATTCAATATGAAGAGATTTCAATTATTAACATTTATGTTCCCTACCAGAATGATCAATTTATAAAGGAAACTGACAAGAATAATCTGATATCTTCCTGTGCTATAATAGTTGAGAGATTTTAACACCCCTTTGGCTGTGTTGGATAGATCCTCCAAGAAAAAAACTAAACAAATAAATATTGGACTTAAATTTGACCCTACAACAAAGGACTTAACAGACATCTACAGAATATTTTGTCCTAATAAAACTGAATACAGTTTCTCATTTGAATGAGATTCTGAATACATTCAAAACTGAATACATTCTTCTCATCAGCCCATGGAACACCCTCCAAAATGGATCACATTTTAGGTCACAAGTCTAACCTAAGTGTTGTGTGATGTTCCTTTTCGTGGGGAGAGAAGGACGGCTTGGCTGCGGGTGCAAGCTCGCTCCTAGAATAGTTTAAAAGCAAGAAACGACTACACACTCTTAGGTGGCGTGTAGCAAAATGTCTTTATTTTCTACTTCCTTTTATTGGGAGCTAGTCACATACACCACATTGATCGTTAATCCTAACATCCTCATTTCTTATCTTAAACTATAGAAAAGAAAGAAAGTAATCCTAGCATCCTCATTTCCTATCTTAAACTATAGAAAAGAAAGAAAGAAAGTCCAGGAATGTGAGATAGCCATCATAAGATTAGCCTAAAGAAAGAAAGTTTGGGAAAGTAAGACACCATCTTAAGCCAGCCTCAGGCTATTCCTCTTGGAAGATCTAGAAGAACAATACATTATCTGACTTCTATTATTGAAGTCAAAGGTTAGGATAAACAGAGGAGTAAACCCTTTTTCTTCTATGTACTCAATTAAATTTCCGAGAAACTGGCTTCATGACTATTTTCTTATGGCTTTGGAGTCCCTGAAGTTACGATGGAGTATTTTACTCGACATCATTACGATGGAGTTTCTCTTTTTACTCACATCAACCTTTGAGTCATGTCTTCTGCACAGATGCGCCATTTCAACCCTTATCTGACAGACTGACTTGACTGCACAGTCAGGGTTACCTGCAAGAGGTTTTTACACCTGGCTTGCAAGCCCCCACCGTGTTTTCCCAGGTCGCTTAGGGCCTCGACAAAAGTACATAATACTCACAAGTCTTTTCGCTCAGTTCTGGAATTAAAAGAGCACATCTCAATTAAATTTTGTGGGGGTTCATCCCACACCTAAGCAATTTAAAAGAATAGAAATTATTCCTTGTATTTTCTTGGACCATCATGGAATAAAAGTTGAATTCAACAACAACAGAAATCTTCACACTCGAAGTCAACCTTCTGGTTGACTAAATAACCTTATGGAAACTAAATAACCATATGCTGAATTTTTGGAACAAAATAACAATGAAGACACAAATTATCGGAACCCATGGGATACTGCAAAAGCAGTGCTAAGATGGAAATTTATAGTATTGTGAGCCTTCCTCAAGAGAACAGAAAGAGAAAGTCAACAACTTTATAGTTCATCTCAAGTTAACTGGGAAAAGAAGAACATTCCAACCCTGGACCCAGCAGAAGAAAAGAAATAACCAAAAATTAGAGCAGCATTAAATGAAATTAAAAACAAAAGAATCAGTCAAAAGATCAATGAATCAAAAAGTTGTTTTTTTGAAAAGATTAACAAAATTGATAAACTTTGGCTTTAACAGTTCAATTCAATTCATGGTATGCTAAACAGAAACAGAAAAGTAAAATCCCTAATATCATCAATCAGAAATGATAAAGGAAAAATAACAACAGACACTTCAGAAATTCAAAAAATCCCTAATGATTACTACAAAAAACTCTATTCTCAGAAATATAAAAATCTGCAGGAAATAGACCAATACCTGGAAGCACACCACCTTCCTAGATTCAGCCAGAAAGAATTAGAAATGTTCAGTAGACCTATATCAACCACTGAAATAGCATCAACTATACAAAATATCCCCAAAAAGAGAAGTCCAGGACCAGATGGTTTCACATCAGAATTCTACCAATCCTTTAAAGAGGAACTAGTACCTATATTACATAACCTTTTCCAAAGCATAGAAATAGAAGGAATACTTCCCAACACATTCTATGAAGCAAACATCACCCCAAACCAGTAAATATCCAACATCCTTTCATGAGCAGAACACTTAAGAAAATTGGCTTGGACGGGTCATTTCTTTCTCTTTTTTTTTCTTTCTTTCTTTCTTTTTTTTTTTGGCCAGGGCTGGGTTTGAACCTGCCACCTCCAGCATATGGGGCTGGCACTTTACTCCTTTGAGCCACAGGCGCCTCCCAGATGGGTCATTTCTTAAACTGATAGAGGCCATCTACAGCAAACCCACAGCCAATATCATATTGAATGGAATAAAATTGAAAACATTTCCACTCAGATCTGGAAATAGACAAGGATGCCCATTGTCTTAGCAATGGAAGACTTCTAGCATGGAAGTCTTAGCCATCACAATAAGGCAAGAGAAGGCAACCAAGGGTATCCAAATGGAGACAGAGCAGATCAAACTCTCACTCTTTGCAGACGACATGATCTTATACCTGGAAAACCCCAGGGACTCAACTGTAAAACTCTTAGAAGTTATCAAGGAATACAGCAGCATCTCAGGATACAAAATCAATACTTACAAATCAGTAGCTTTTATATACACCAACAATGGCCAAGCTGAAAAAATAGTCAAGGACTCTACTCCTTTTACAGTAGTGCCAAAGATGAAATATCTTGGAATTTACCTAAATAAAGTCATGAAAGATCTCTGTAAGGAGAACTATGAAACTCTGAGAAGAGAAATAGCTGAAAATGCTAACAAATGGAAAAACATACTGTGAAATTGAAGTGGCTGGAAAGAATCAATGTTGTTAACATTGTTAAAATGTCCATACTACCCAAAGCAACATACAAATTTAATGCAATTCCTATTAAAGCACCACTGTCATACTTTAAAGATCTGGAAAAAATAGTACTTCATTTTATATAGAATCAGAAAAAAAACCTCGAGTAGCCAAGACATTACTCAAAAATAAAAACAAATCAGGAGGAATCACACTACCAGACTTCAGGCTATACTATAAATCTATAGTAATCAAAATACAGCATGGTACTGGCACAAAAATAGAGATGTAGATGTATGGAACTGAGTAGAGAACCAAGAGATGAACCTAGCCACTTATCATCTTTGATAAGCCTCTCAAAAACATAAACTGGAGAAAGATTCCCTATTTAACAAATGGTGCTGGGAGAATTGGCTGGTGACTTGTAGAAGACTGAAACTGGACCCTCACCATTCATCATTAACAAAAATTGATTCTCACTAGATAAAAGATTTAAACTTAAGATATGAAACTATAAAGATACTTGGAGAGAGTGTAGGAAAAACACTTGAAGAAACTGGCTTGAGAAAATATTTTATGAGGAGAACCCCTTGGGAATTGAAGCAACACCAAAAATATATTACTGGGATATGATTGAACTAAGAAGCTCTGTACAGCCAAGAACTACAGTATGTAAAGCAAACAGACAGCCCTCAGAATGAGAGGAGATATTTGCAGGTTATATTTCTGACAAAGGTTTGATAACTAGAATCCACAGAGAACTCAAACTAATTAATAAGAAAAGAATAAGTGATCCCATTTCATTGTGGGCAAGATACTTGAACAGAAGTATCTCTGAAGAAGACAGGCGCATGGCCTACAGACACACAGAAAAAGTGCTCATTATCGGATGGTGCTTGTGGCTCAATGGGTAAGGCACTGGCCCCATATATCGAGGGCGGTGTGTTTGAACCCAGCCCTGGCCAAACTGCAACAAAAAAATAGCCAGGAGTTGTGGCAGGTATGTATAGTCCCGACTACTTGAGAGGCTGAGGCAAGAGAATCCTCTAACCCCAGGAGTTGGAGGTTGCTGTGAGCTGTGACATCACAGCACCCTACTAAGGGTGATAAAGTGAGACTCTGTCTGAAAAAAAACAAAAATTCTGGGGGGCAGAGCCAAGATGGTGGACTGCAGCCAGCTTTTTACAGAAGTTCCCATCCAGAAGGAGGCTTAAAGGACAGAAATTTAGCAAGTTAGCTGATGGTTTGGAGCAGAGCCAAGAGAGAAGATTGAAGCGCGCACTTCAACCTTCCTGAGGCAAGCTGCGACCCCAAAAATACAACTAAAAGGTACAAAATCTACCACCAAGTGGACAGGAGTCCCCTCCCCCACAAGGGCTCACAGTTTACTCCATGCAAATGAGTGAGCAGAGTTCAAACTTCCTCCCACTCTATCCCACAGGAGAGACCCCCTAAAAACTGGACCTCCTACCCCTGCTGGTGTGCCACGGCACCCTCTGGCCAGGCATAAAACTATAAAACTGTATATATTCCTCACCTGCAACATTGAACTCCAAGGAGTCCCACCCACCCACTCTGAGGTCTGGAGGTCTGTTACCTATGGACTCCGGATTCTTGGGCATCTCCTTGGGAGAAGTGGAGGGGGAAAGGGCTGGTGCTGTTCTGTGCTGACATGGCACAGGTGTGAGGAGAAGAAAATCAGCTCAGGGGACACCAATACAGCAACAGTGGCATCCTGAGCTGCTAACTGACGCCATTCCAGCCCCGTTTCTCTGGGCAAACAGAGGTTCCCGACAGCAGCCACAGGCAAAACGCAGATAACTTTCGTAAGTAAAGCACCAGCCCTCAGGGTCTAATACAGCTGAGACAAAGACAGTGGGCAGGCAGAGGCTAGAATTGACACCTGAGTGTAAACTGCTATTTGTCTGCTGCCCAGAGCCGAACGCAACTTCTGACTTGCATAGAAATCTAGCCGGACAGAAGCCTAATTTAAACACACAAGGCCCCCCTGCTGAACTCAGATTTCTGGCTGATTTTGCCAGTCATAAACCCCGGGACCAGTGGCCTACTGGAGTGAATAGGGTCACAGACCTGGGGATTACGAGTGACTGGGTGCAAGGTGAGGAAGGAGGTATTAACCTTCCCAGACTAACCCATTGCCGGGTGCATCCCTTTGCCCTCACGGAGTGGGGCAGGCCTAAAACTGCTTGCTAGAGTCACACACCTCACGGGCGGCAGGGGAGATCCCTGCCCCAGGCTTCTGTTCTGGGCAGGCCCAGAACTGCTTGCTAGTGCAGCGGGTGTCCTGCTGGCAGTGGCAGAGGAGTCCTCTGTTCTAGGTAGACCCAAAACAGCTTGCTAGAGACATGCATACCACACGGGGGCCAGGGGAGGAGTTCACCGCTCCAGGCACCCAAGCTGGGTGGGCCCAGAACTGCTTGTTAGAGCCACACACGCCCTGCAGGTGCAGCAGAGGGGTCTACCACTCTGGGTGGGCCCAGAACTGTTTGCTAGAGCCATGTATGTCCCACAGACAGAGGTGGAGTAGTTCCCCACTCCGGGCTCCCATGCTGGGAGGGCACAGATCTGCTTGCTAGTGCCACACGCGTCCAATGGGCCACGGTGAAGAAGTCCTCTGCTCCCACCCAGCTACTCTGGCAGGGCTGAACTAGGACTGATCTGGTCGCTTGCGTACCCTGCACTACCGCTGCCATTCCCCCACCCCCTGGCTGCTCCAGAGTGCTGAACTGGGACTGATCTAGCCACTACAGTTTCCCTGTTTCACCAGTTGCCCCGGAGGGACCTAACCAGGACTGATCTGGCTGCTGCCAGTGTCCTGCCCCCACAGTTGCCCTGGCAGGCTGAACAAAGTCTAATCCGGCCACACACACTCCCGTCAGCTCCTGCCATTCCACTGCACCCCGGTTGCCCCAGCACCTGAGAACTGGGAGAAGATAACAGACATGCTCTGCCTATCTCTCTGGGCAACCAGAAGAAGTCACCAACTGAATGGTTCTGATAAGGCCTCCAAGCAAGGTAAACTCAGCATGGGGCAGAATCAGTGGAAAAACTCTGGCAACTGGAATAACCAGAGTAGATCAACTCCTCCAAGGGAAAATGGGGAAGACACAATTGAAGACCCCATCCACAAGCAAATGGCTGGAATGTCAGAAATTGAGTTCAGAATGTGGATAGCAAATAAAATTAACAGACTGGAAGAAACGAAGGAATTAGAAGCTCAAGAAATTATTCAAAGGATTTCTCAAAAAATTATTCAAAAGATATCTCAAGAAATTATTCAAAAGATGACTCAAGAACTCAATGATTTCAAAGATAAAATGATCAAAGATTTTGAAATACTGAGACAAGA